>JAHRHZ010000017.1:8018658-8090811 GCA_024137785.1 Ginglymostoma cirratum | reverse complement strand
AACCCTCTTCCCCTCCCCCATTTCTGATGAAGGGTTTAGGCCCGAAACGTCAAGTTTTCCTGCTCCTATGATGCTGCTTGACCTGCTGTGTTCATCCAGCCCCATGCTTGTTATCTCGGATTCTCCAGCATCTGCAGTACCTTTTATCTCTGAATAACTGACTCCTTCTGTTCTTGGGTTTTCTTCTATTTTGTTTCCTTTATCTGCACTTAGTTTGAAATAAGCAGTTTTTGGTCATTGATCATTGAATCGGCATTTACTTAATATCTCCTTTGAATTCTGATGATAAACTGGTGAAATTAGATTCCAAATTACAGGCTGCCATGTTATAACTTCATTGACTTTAATGGTAAGTAAGAAACAGATAGCCAATCCCATGCCACTTCTTTACCCAGAGGGTGAATTGTTAAAAATTAAACATTTTGGGATGATTTTTCCAATTTTGAGTTTTGTCAAGTAAAATTCATGGTGTCCTGTCTGCCATGATTACAGGAGCTTTTCTCACACAATTTTCAGGTTTTGATCTCATTAGTTATGCATCTGGGTTCTACAGTGCACTTCTCATGGAATCATGTGACAGGAGAGATCCATGTGTTTGCTGCTGCTGGGACCTTCCCCCATTCACAACGTCTGCATCATATCTAAAGCCCAGTTAAACAAGGCTTCAAACACTGCAAGTCAAAACACTGCATTGTATAACCATTATCATTGAGGACACGACACTGAAAACATTGTTTAGCACCCAATTCACTGACCTGAAGGTGCTAATGGATGGAGTGATGGAGATGAAAGCAATTCTTTATCCCGTTGATTGGTGAAGGAGGTCACGCCACCAAGTATAGCTGGCCTGGACTGTGATAGTTGCCTGGGTCAGTAAAAGGAATACCTAGCAGTACAGGAGAAAATTAATCATCTCTATGCTCCAGAAGATTAACTGTTACCATCTCATTTCTGCTAATTCCCACTCACAGGGCCTCATGTTCAAGTCCACAACTCTCACCCACTTCATCAACTGACCCCTTCTCCCTGCTGTTCTCCTACTCACTCATTGTGGATCTCTATCACCGGTTTTGTTCATTTTTCACCAGTAAATGCTCTTCTATTAATTTCTATCATGTTTAATCCCTCCTTTGTTTCATTGCTGGAAAATTGGCCTACATCTAGGCTGCGATAGGGATGTGGAGACCTCAATGGGAAGCCAAATCAGTAAGTTTCATTGTGCTGTGCTCTGCTGCTCTCCCTTTATCACCAATCATTTGGAGGATATGGTGATAGCTAACGGCATTGTCCCTGCTCTAGTAATCCAGAAACATAAATGATATTCTGGGGGATGCAGGTTTGAAGTCCACGATGGCAGTCAAAGGAATTTGAATTCAATAAGAATCTGGAATTCAAAATCTAATGTTGACCATTGTCCTTTCTATTGGAAAACTCCATTGGCAACATTAATTCCTTAATTTCCCTCGTAAAGGAAATATTTACCTGGTCTGGATGTGGTCGACTCTTAACTACCCTCAGAAATGTCCGAGGATGCCACTGTTGTATAAATCAACGAACAGAATATGGACCGCAGCAGTTCGTAAAAGGCAGCTCACCACTACCTTCTCAGGGGCAACTAGGGATGGCAATAAATGTTGACCTAGCTAGCAAAACAAACATCTCACAAATGATTAAAAAGAAACTTTGCCTGCACGTGCTTACAAAACAAATTCGTCTCCTCTTTTTTGCAGGTTACTATGTTGCAACCAACAAATTGCTGCACCAAAGAGGCCAGCACATGCAGTGTCTCCAATATCTGTGCACAGACGTCCACCCCATCACCATAAGTGCTCAGCAATAGTCCCTCTAACTCTTTTTTATGGAAACAAGTTCTGAAACTAGACGTTGACATGCCAGTTGGCATGCATGGAGCTTCAGGGGGACCGAAGCTACAAGGTGGTACAGCTTAGAGGAAACACTAGTGCTCTGTATGAATATCAAGGTGAGAGGGGACCATTTTCCTCACATCATGTGTCCCTTCCTTTCAGAGAGACAGTGTGGTGTTAGCAGGCACCTGCAGGATGGAGCTGCCACACAGAGAAGCCCCTGAAGCTTCGTCTCAAGATACTCCACCTTCTACCTCTCCTGTGTTGTGATGCCAAAGCCTAGAAAATGTGGAATGGGAGGGTGAGTCTGCATCTGGGCAGGACACTGTCTGCAGGCCTGAAGCCTCCAGGCCTGAAAGCCCCAGGGGACGACTTCATTGAGGTTGCAGGGACACTGTGATGAAGACAGAGTTAAAGGCCCAGATCAGCAACTGTAAGGTACCCATTCTGACTTTCATTTCAAGAATATGCATTATCCAGTTCCAAGGAAGGAGGAGAGGATTGAAAGTGGTAAAGAAATTGAGGGAGGTTGGGGTAATACTGAGATGCAAATACGTAGAAATAAGGTTGTTGCTTTTTGAAACTTAAAGAGAAAATTGTTCACTTATTTCTCAATGTCAGGATTCAGATTTGTTCATTCTTGACGGATTTTCCCATCTTTCTCACCACTGTTCACCTGCTCTAAGAAGAGGAAAATTCCACCCAATCTTATTATTTTACTGCTGTATTAAATTGCACAATTATTTACACAATTTTATTGCTCACATATGCATTTGTATTTTTGACTGGTTTATCATTGCAAGCATTCTCCGACAAATATATTTATTTAATAATGAAACAATATTGTGTCTTTCTGCCAATTTGAGGGCAATTTAAGTAACATCACAATAGGAATTTGTGTTAACAGTGAATTAAAAAAATAATATTTGTAATTAGAGAAATGATCAAATCATTTGGCAACTGAGTGGTGACAAAATCAATCAACAATTCCTTTTAGAAATTATGCTACTTTGATTACAAATTGAATGCACAATTCTATACTTTCTGTTTACAAATAACTGGATTGAGACCATTTTAAATAGTTTCTATCAGAATACAGAGGAAACATCAAAGAAAAATACAGAATTTCATGTCTCGACTGTGTTAAAACTCAGGATTAAACGGATCAAAGTTGAATCTTTAGAAATTGAATTGGAACTGGCATATGACAATAGGGAAATTATTCCAAAACACTGGGAGTCCATTTTTCAAAATCTAATGTTACGTACTCACAGTTATCGTTGGTTGTTCTGTCCTAATGAGTTTTTCATTAAAGTATTTTCAGAGCCCTCACATGGATTTGAAATGAACCCAAGTGTGTGCTGGATTCCAATACTAATTAGAGACTAATGACATGAACTGCACATCACTATACCAGGCACACAATTCCCATGCCAACAGGAACATTTACATGACTGTGCTTGTAGAGTATCCCACAGCTTGATGACATTCATAGAAAAAAATACAGGAAAGGGGAAAAGAAAAAGCTTTATGAACTGTATTTGGTTACTGGGGAGATGAAAAGACCTTTGAATATACTTTACTACTTCTAAAAGAAGTTGTAAAACATATTTGCAATTGTGTGCTATTATGTTCCCTGTGGTGTTATTGAAACTGGACTGTTCTTCACTGAGAAGTCCATTTTTTTTTAGAAACTAAGTATTTTAGAACATGAGTGCTCCACTGGATTTCCCCACAACATTCTGACATTAAAATATGGGGAGGAAATGATTCTTGCAGAAGCAAGGATGGAAATGTTAAATATTTACAGTTTATTTGTCCAGTGAATATAAGATGGTATATTATCCATTCAAATGGAAAGCAGCAATCTGTGTATTCTGATGGTCCTTTAATTTTATCGTAAATGATTAGGTAACAAAAGAATCTACCGATTTAGTTCGGAACAACATGATAAATAATGGAGCTGTGTGAAGTTGTACTTACATCATACATATAAACGTATGAATCAGGAACAGATGTAAGCCATTCAGCAACTCGAGCCTGTTCCACCGTTCAGCAGGGTCACTGCTGCTCTGTTTGTAATTTGAAATCCGCATTTCCATCTACTCCTAGAAAACTGAATAGTAAAAGTTAGGGCTGGTCCATTCAACTATAAGTATGTTTTAAGAGTGGATAATTCTCAATTACTGTCAAATAATCTCTCTGACAATGGATATTTACTTTTACAGGTGTGGAGTTTCATTCTTTCAGACCTTAATCATTAATGGAAGATTTTTAAAACTTCTTTTTAACTCTCTTTTTTATCTGTTTCCTTAGGTCTTCTCCTATTTTTACGTTCTTATATCCCGAATCAGATTTGGCCTTTAACTAACTATTCTAATTAACATTTCTTAGTTTGGATTCTGCATGTTCTAATAAGAATTCTTCAATGTGATCACGTAGAACGGTAAATAGTTGCTTGTCTAAGCTTCACTTAAATCCCTAAACCTCTGTAGAAGCAGCAGTGCACTATAATGATTTTTTTAATCATAGTAAATCTCAGTACAAAATCATCCCATAAATAGTCTCTGACCAACTGTAATTACAACCAATAGTTATTGTTCATTCACCACTGATTGTAAAATCAAGGCCAATAGTACATGATTTTAACAATCATAAAGTTGATTGGAATTGAGGTAATTCATATGGTCAATGTGCGTTGAGAACAATGAGGAGGGGTAGATTTCAGAATGCATTGAAGATTAGTACTAATTTCTAACAGAGAAAAGATTAATGCTTGATTTTATTCTTTGAAACAAAGACTGATATGCCAATAGGAGAATCATTGGGAAATATCTACCACAACATAAATAAATTCAACGCAAGGATTGACAAAGGCTAATGAAAAATCAAAGATATAAGTCGTGAGCTAAGAAAATGCAATATTCAGCAATATAAAGGGAAATTTGGCCAAAACCAACTGAACAATAAAGTTAACAAACATTTCAACTCAAAACACAAGTAGCTACAGGTTAGTAGAGAAAATGAATAAAACAAAAATTTTAAAGGAAGGCAATGGATAAAGATAGGGCAAACAGCACTCAAAATAATCATGAGAAATATAAGAAGTATAATAACATTGTGAAACAACAGGTTAGAATGACCAAAACAGCATCTTTGCCATGGATGGTGTTTTCGGTGGTGCACTCATTGTGTTCAGTCTTACGTTTGACACATCCTCTCTAGGTTGTGGAGATGCTTTGTGAAGTCAGGAGGTGGCTTACACATTAAGCAGTTTCAAAATTCTTCCTGTCTTTTAGCCACTTTATTTATGTGATTGGTCAAATTGAGATTCTGACCATTGGTTCCCCTGAGGCTATTGACAGTGGAGAATTCCAACAATGGTAATATTGTTGAACATCAAGCGGAAATAGTTAGGTCCTCTCTTCTTGGAGATGGTCATTGCTGACACTAGTGTGGCATGAACATTATTTGATAATTAACATCCCAAGCATGAATGTTATCCGAGCCTTGACACATCTGGACAACAAACATCTGCTTCATTATTTGCACTATTACTAAAGGTACTAACAATAAAAAAAAACTAATAATGATCAACATAGAAACAGAAATTGTTGGAGAAGCTTAGCAGGTCTGGCGGCATCTGTGGAGAGAAATCGATGTTAACATTTTGGGTCCAGTGACTCTTCTTCACAACACTTCTCAGACTTTGATGAAAGGATGCTATTGATGAAGCAGTACAATTTTGAGGCATTTTCCTGAGCTGCTCCAGCAGCATTGCCCCGTGACTGAGATAATTGATCTTTGACAAGGACAACTTTCTTCCTTTGTGCCAGGTATGGACTCCAACCATTTGAGTGTTTTCATCCCACTTCTCATTGATTTAGATTTTACTAGGGTTCTTCAATACCATATTTGTTTAAATGCTGGCCTTATATCAATGGTAATTACTCTCACCACGACTTTGGTTAGGAGCATGAGAAAAATAGAATGT
The DNA here is from genome assembly GCA_024137785.1 of Ginglymostoma cirratum. NCBI lineage: Eukaryota > Metazoa > Chordata > Chondrichthyes > Orectolobiformes > Ginglymostomatidae > Ginglymostoma > Ginglymostoma cirratum. The sequence goes on along the minus strand of JAHRHZ010000017.1, from coordinate 8,084,952 downwards.
TTTGATAGGCTGAGATGACAATATTTGCGGAAGGTGGTTGTGTAAAATGTGTGGGAGGTCTCAATAAGATAAATGTGAGGGCCAGTGGTGAATATCTGATGAGGGTATGAGAAGATGACTCTAGAAAGAGGAATGGATGGACCTGTGAGTTGTGTTGGTCTGAGATTTTTTGTGCAGGAAAATGCTGGGCAAATGAAAATGTGGGAGTTGACCCTTGAACATTACTCACCTTTCTTGTCCTGACCACCATTTGGTATTATCCATGCAAACTACCACACTCCTCTTACTGACTTCCTGAGCCACATCCAGTCATGTGTGCTTGTGATTTTACTCCAAACACTGAGAACAGTATTTCTCTAGAGGCTGTTAAAGCTCTCAAAGTCAAACATATGAACAAGGAGCAGGAGCATGTTCCACAAGACTGCTCAGCCATGTGTTAAGATCATGGTTGATCTAATTTTAACCTCAAATCATCATACCAGCCTACCCCTGATGATGTTTGATCCCCTTGCTTCCTAAATTCTACCTCTACCTTGAAAGTATTCAAAAACTCTGCTTCCACTACATAGTAAGGAAAGGAGCTCCGAAGACTCAATCCTCTTTATGAAAATAATTTTCTCATCTCAGTCTTAAACAGCTAACTTCTTATTTTTAAAAATTAATCCCTTATTTCTCGAATTCCCCACATCCACCCTGCCAAGGTCCTTCAGTATGTTATATGTTTCAGTATGTGTGACTAAGTCACACCTTCGTCTTCTAAACCTCAGTGGATACAAGCCAAGCCTGTCCAATCTTAGTTCACAAGAAAATCTGTCCATTCCATTGTCTGATAACCTTTCTAACAAATTTCTTCCAACACATTTATATCCCTTCTTAAAAAAGGGACAAATAGTGCACACCATACTACAGATGTAGTCTCATACGTGCCCTGTATAATTTAAGCATAATCTCCCTATATTTGTATTCGGTTCCTCTCACAATAAATGACAACATTCTATTAGAACACAAACTCTGGTTTCCATTTTGTTTACTCACTCCACTTCACCCCATCCCCAGGGTCTTGTTTGTCTGGGTTTGATCTCAGCAGAACTACCTTATTTTTCTTATATTAATATCAACTATAACACCCTCTATAACTCTACTCTATGACCATTGCTGTCACCTTTGCCTTTTGTTCTGGGGTACCCGTTCTATCTGTTCTACTTACTTCTCCTCCCCTCTTTTTCCACAGCATAAAAAGACAGAGAAGTGGAGGTGAGGATTGTTATATAAGCCACGATCTAATTAAATGGCTAAGCCGACTTGATTGAACTGCTTTACCTCTGTTCCCATGTTTTATGATCTCATCACTTTTCCAGCCCCTTTCAGTTCGGAAGAAAAGTCATATTGGACTGTTTCTCTCTCTGTGGATGTTGCTAGGTCTGCTGAGTTTCCCCAGCACTTTATGTATTGATAACATTGTAATGAATCACAGAATTATTGAATCATACAGTTTAAAAGAGGATTTCGGCCCATTAAGTCTGTATCACCAAAGATATACTACAACCTACACTAGTCCCACTTTCCTGCACTAGGCCTATACCCTTGAATGTTATGGCACTTCAACTGTTCACCTAAGAACTTTGTAAAAGTTGTAAGGTTCCTCACCTCTACTATTCTCGCAGGCAGTGCATTCCAGACCCCAAAATCTTTCCTCCAATCCCCTCTAGAACTCTGCCTTTCACTTTACAATTATGTCCCCATGTTATTGACCCTTTGACAAAGGAAAATAGCTGTTTTCTATTCACCCTGTCTATGGTCCTCATAATCTTATACATCACTGTCAGGTTCACCCTCAACCTTCTCTGTTCTAAAGAAAACAACCTGAGCTTATCCAGTCTCTCTTCAAAGCTGAAATGCTCCATCCCAGGAAACATCCTGGTAAATCTCCTCTGCGCCCCACACCTTAATTTTCATAATTACTTTCTGTATGTGCATATTAACATTTTTATGATTCATGTTCCAGGGCTCCTCAATGCATCTGTATCCTCTCACTGTTTAGACAATATGTTTCTTTATTTTCAGTTTTATATGCCAAAATGGAAACTTCCACATTTTTCACATTATACTCTAGAAAGAGATTTTTGGGATTATACTCCGAAATGGAAGGTATTCTGCTGCAACTGGAATAGCATAAAAGTTTATTGTATCTTGAAAATTAGACCTTGTCCATTGTTGAGCAGTACAATAAAATTATTATTTTTTGAAGAGTTAGAAGGAGAATTTGTGATTGAATGGTACCAAAAATATTTTCTGTTCAGGAAAAGCTTCTTGGCAACAGCCCCCGACTGGTTAAGCTGCAAAGTATTATAAAAAAATGTTCTATGTGTCAAGAATAGCAAAGAATGGAAAACATCCAGAACCTGCAGACAGAATGCAACCATCTCTCCCGTTCTATTCTCTTTATGGGGAAATAACAGAAAAAATAAGACTTAAAAGAAAGGATCCATGCCAGGATCAGGATTCACCTGACCAACCATCTAACCATACAGATATATTAGCCCAAACCCACAGTTTATTTGATTGTGTAATAACATTTTATTTAGCACAATAATAATTACTTTATGAATGTCCAAACATACTTCTACTTATTGAAGGTGATCCTGGATAGATTAACACATCTCAGTGACAAAAGGAAGTCCTACTCCATTCTTTGCCTTTTTTATTTTACCTCATTATCTCAACGTTTATAAAAAGCAAGTACTCTGATAAGTCAACAATCAGTATATCAGATAATCTATAAATCTCATCATCTTCTGCTTTTCTATTTTAATGAATATGGTTTGAAATAACTGGCCCAGAGCTTTGCCGAGTTGGGCCAAATCTGGAGGTCTTTAAAATAGCTGGTCGGACCCAGATGTAGAGTTCAGCCCACATTTTCAGCAAGTCCCGGCAGTGGAAAGGGATGGGGTGTAAATCCTGAAACAAGCAGGAACTTGTGAAACTTACAAAATCAGTTCTGTCAATTTCCGACTAGGTTCTTGTGCCCATTCTTGCAGACTATGGTCACTCACCTTGCACCCTACAACAATGCTCAATCATCCCACATGCCCTGGCAATGTCATTCCCTTCACACCGCTTGACAATGTCAATCCCCAAACCCCCTAACAATGTCACTTACCTCACACCCCAGACATTGCTCACTCCCCTAACCCGCCAGAAATGTGATTTACCTGACACACCTCTGATAATGCACCAATTTCCCAATCTACCTTAGCTAATTCAACCACAACTTTTTTTGGACTTAGGTATGTCATTGTTGAAGCTCCATTATATTATGAACACTCTTCCCTAGAGGATTCCCTACTCCTAATTATAAACTAACCCTCTATGATTACAAGTAAGTGAGATCTAAAATAGTTTATTCTTCTTAGCACCATGACATGTTTCCAGAAAACTGTCTGAAATGCATTTCATGACAAATGTTTGACAATTTGATTTATCTAGCTCACCTGAAAATATACTTGACTATTTCACAAAGAGGATAACAGCTCAATAGTGAGAACTAATCAAAATTGAAAGATGGATAGTGAATACTTCCCAAATGAAAAAAAAAAATTTCAAATGTGATATTGATACTGGGGTCTGGTTTTTTGTAAATTTTTATAAAGATCTACCTTTGCCACAAGAATTGATGGAAAATCTTAAAAGCACATTGCTTTTTAAAAAGCAGATGCTTCAAAAATTGTTGGTTAAACAATGTTTGGATTCCTCTGGCCCTCACATTTTAGCCTTTGTATTTAATAGAACATGGCTATGCCATTTTCACCAGCTTTAGCATGATGCAGCCTATGAACTAATTTTCTCCTGCTGTCCCCTTATGGCATTTTTTAGGGACCTTTTTCTCTGTGGCATCCTAATCCATGCCTCAGGCATCCATAACATCCATGCCAGACAATGACCATTTCCAACAACAGAAAATCTAACCATTTCCCCTCAATACGCAATGGCATTACCATTACTGAATCGCCCACTATCAATATCCTGGGAGTTACCATTGACTAGGCACTGAACATGACTTGCCATATAAATACCATAATCACCTCCTGTCTTCCCAATGCCTGGACATTATCTACAATGCCCAAGTCAGGAGTACGAAGGAATATTCTCTACTTGCCTGGATAAGTGCAACTACAACAGCATTCAAGAATTTTGATACCAGCTGATTGGCAGCCTACTTGATTGGCTGATTCATCATTTTCAATATTTACTTCCTTCATCAATCATGCACTGTTACATAAGAGCGTATCATCTATAAGATATACTGCACTAACTCACAAAAGCTCACCTTACAGCATCTTCCAAACCCATGAGTTCTATCATCTGAAAGGACAAGGGCAGCAGATGTATGGGAACATTGTGACCTGCAAATTTGCAGATTAGTAATCATATCACTGTTCCTTCACTGTCTCATGTCAAAATCCTGGAACTCCCCAACAGCATGTAGGTCCAACACCGTAAGGTCTGTAACTGTTCAAAAAGATATCTCACCATCATCTTCTCCAGAGAAATTCACAATACTGAACATAGACTGGTTGACCACAATGTGGAACGCCTCTAATTAGTTCACAAGCATAACCCTGAGATTTTAGTTTTCCACCTGACTCCCATGCTGGCATTCTCTTCGTGGCTTGCTTTATTACGTTCCAGTGAAGCACAATACAATTTTGGGGGACAACACTTTATATTTTGGCACTCAAAAGTCTTCTGGACTCCGAACAGAATTCAACAATCTTAGATCATAATCTTTGCTTCCATGCGATTCCACATGCTTTTATTTCTTTCCCTTTCTGCTGGGGTGGATCTGCATCTTGCTTCTTTATATCACTTCATGTTGCATTCAGATGGTTATTGTGCAGCAATTCGTGTCTCATTTAGACACAATCTTTGTTTTTTCATTATGTCCATTACCATGCTCCTTGACTGTTGCATTATGAAATATTTTGTTATTTAATCTCCCTGTCTTCTATCTTATTACCTTCGTCCTTACGGCCAACTCTTCCCTTCCACTGGTTTCAAAATTTGGAGGTATTTGTTACTGTTCGGTTCTGATGAAAGGCCATTGCCTGAATTGTTAACTTTGTTTTTCTCCCCAGATGCTGCCTGACTTATTGAGTTTTCCACATTTTTTTGTTCTCTTTTTCATAAATTGTTGATTAATTTGTGAGTGCTAATATGGATCAGATGTAATCCATCACAGAATCTACTGTTATTCAATGCTTCATTCATCTATTATTTTAACAATAGTCTGTGTACTATTATTTTACTTAGAAGGAAATATGCATTGTGAAAAAAATTTAAGGTACTATTTCATTAATTAATAAACTAATAATTGTCATGAAATGAACAAATGACTTTACTATTTTTAGATGTATCACTCATCACATTTGTTATTTTTACACTAGGACACTCATATTCGTAACAGGCATGAATACAGAACAAATTGATTATTAAATTAGTCTTCATAGACAGTTCAGCTAAACAGTATCTCACAAATGGCTTTGCATTGACTAAATATATCCTAACCAGTGTCAATACAATTAACACTTCCTTGGTGAGAACGTGAAGTCTGCCATTGGATTACATTCATTTATGTTTTTCGAACAGCAAGGTGACATTTTTGAGAGCCCTTAGCATGACAGCTGGCAACACCATGAGATTAGTCAAATTTATTTTAAAATAACAGATGAAAATGCTAATTAAGGATTAACATTTAAATATTTTAGTATCTATTTAAACTTGATAGGGGCACTGTTGAAATTTTCATTTAAATATTTATAAACATTTCAAGCAACCATCTGTATGCAAGAACATTAAAGGTTAGTTAAGTCATTTAATTTAATCTAATTTATCAGCATTGATTGTAATCCAGGTCACCTGATTCAAATGTAGCAGCAATATAGTTAAAATGGTGGCAAATGGCCCACTTATGGTGCAGAGGTAGAGTTCCTATCACTGGATTGGGAGGCCCAACTTCAAGTCCTACCTGCTCCAGAGGTGTGTAATAACGTCTCTCAACAGGTTCACTAGAAAAATAGGTTAAAATGGTGATAAATTTGTGCTCACCATCATTTTAACTAGGGATATTTCAGGTAAATAAGGGGAACATGTTTGCTCAACCTAATCACAGGATCCCTGCAGTTCAGAAACAGACCCTCAGAAGAGCATCCCACCCAGACACATCCCATCCCCATAAGCCACCATGGACTTTTTATCCTGGCTAACCTACATAGCCTGCACATCCCTGGACGCTATGGCACAATATTTTTTAGCATGACTAATCCACCTAACCAGCACATCTTTGGACTGTGGGAGGAAAACGGAGAACTCAATCCAGTAGCAACATCAGAACTGATAAAAATGACAAGAAGAAGGAAGAGAAGAGGGAAAGTAGCTAAGGGCAATGGACAAACAAAAACTCAGAAATGAGGCATACAGGGCTGGAGCTGTGAACGAGTCAGCACCGCTTGAAGATCAATGGTCCTTGATGAGTCTACAGAGAAAGGACACACAGAAGGTGTTCCAGCTACCTATTATACACAGGGAAGGCCTGTCATACCTAACAATGATGCCAATTAACAGAGGGACAGAGGGGATATGATGAGCAGAAGACAGTTTCACAGGTATCTTTGCAGGACTAAAGGAGCTGTCACCCACATCTGCCACTGTTTCAGGCAGATCTGTAGTCACTCACCTAGGGAGGAATCACTATAACAGTGGTGCCAAGATTCGTCACAAATTGCTTCTTTCAATGTCAACATGGGACATCCCCAAACCACAACCCAAAAGTGCATTGGTGCATTCACCAAAGTTCTTTACAAGTTCTTTACAAGAAAGCAGTTTGTCCAGTTAACTGCGGATGCAAACATCCAAGTTCCAGAATAATTGGACAGTAGGGCATTCCCCTACTGCCTATCCGTGATTGCACTAGTTGTGCACATTCTTCCCCCGGAGAAGGAGAGAAGCATTAAGAGACATTAACATGGGCATACGAGCCCATGATTGATTGATTGATCGATACATTGACAAATACATCTGGAGATGTAAACCCTGAGATTTTAGATTGGGTGTATAATACTTGCAGCATAATGTGGTATCAGAGGTTAGGAGTTTAAAAAGATCTGATAATAGATGGTTTATTGTGTGCTAAGAGCTAGAGATGATAGTAAACACATTTCAATGAATCTTTACATAATGTCTGTGCCTAATATTTCTGAGATGTGTACATCCCGAAGCCAAATTTTGAGGTTGCATACTTATCCCATGCAAGTCTTTGATGAGAAGTTATCTCACCCACATATTGGAGCCTGGAAGGAGCAGAACTCCTGCTGCCTGCCACAAAATTTGGCATTTTACCCAAGCATGAACCTGATTTGAGAAAAATGTAACCATGCAGGAAAGCCCAGGCCACTCCTGTGAGGATGTCCATCCCACTGTTGTGCCTACTTCGACATTTAGAGCAAACTTTAAAATTCCATGCAAGATTGGGAAATTGAGGAAAGAGCTTGTATGATGACAGTGTTAGAGCAAGGACAGTTACTGTTTGAATTATACTATAGAAAACCAGCATGGACTTGATGGGCTGAATGGCATCCTTCTGTGATTAAGGTTGACTTTGAATCTACTGACCTTGCTGCCATTGCCTCCCCATCCCCTAAAGAATGTTATTTGTGTTTCAAATATTGTCCATGCTGTTCTTCCTTCTGCTTACTGAGGCCTCCTTTAGTTGATAGAAGTTTTATTTTAAAGGTCATGTTAGAACTCTATTTTCCTGCCTAACAGTGTCAGTAAATCTATCTGCGATCCACATCTAGCCTGAGGGCCCAAGGTGAAACACTGCAGTGGGGTTATTATCGGATTCACATTTAACGGTTCATATTTCCAGCCACAGTCCCTCCTTCTCTCAAGAGAGATCTTCAAAACATAGTCAGCTATTTTGATATTTTAGAGAAATGCGTATGTAAGCTTGGGCCCAGCTGAAAGGCTGCAAGCCAACTGTGCCTTCTGGGCTTTGTGGATCTGCAAGTACAATTAATTAACTGTCACACATTGCTAGTAGCAGCAAAAGCCACATATGGCCTTAACTTTTATGCACAGGGACGTTCTGGGTATTTACAGGGATATCCACAAATATCAACCACTTTCTTTTATCTTATTTAGTCTCCTTATTTCAATGTACCCTGCGTTATAGTTTGTTTTCTGAAATCCTGTGTATTTACTCAATCCATTCTTCTGACACTTATTTCACATGGCGGTTAAGGGTAGCTATTTTTAAGAGCAGTGCACAAATGCTTAAAATGAAAAGATCAGATTCTCAATGTCATAGAATTCCAATTTTAGTCTTATTGTTAAATGATGAGTTCAGAATGTTGCTAATGAGCAGTGACTGTATTTCCATCTCATTATTCATTAATCTCTCCTCATTTCTGTGCAGCTTCCGGTCCTTCCTGAAAAACAAGATGACACCAATTCCCAAATATAAAAGTTAGAGTTGACACGTGGCAGCAGCTACTTGCTGCTTGCTTCTGCAAGCCTTCATTCAACTCTGTCTTCACAACGTCTCTTGCTTGTTCCACAGACACGGTTCTCCTCCATCCTTTGTTCAAGCAATGACCAGTTTCACCAAATCATCATGCACTTTTGGGCGCGTACACACACACAGGGAAACCTATCGCTAATATGTTTCTGCCAGGTCATTTTGCATGCATACACACACACAAATCTCATACATCTACACAGAATGCACGTTATGGCTTTTGGCTTTACTCATTAGCTTAATTTCTGTGCTGATGTGAAGGCTGCCAGATTCTATGGCTTGCATTACCTTTCAGTGCATATGGAGAAGAGGTAGATAATCAAAACTTGGAGACTGACTCCGCAAGGGGTTGGACATGTTGCTACATGGCCATACGCTCTGTCATTGTCACACCTACAGCACATGCTGTCAGATTATGCAGCAAAAGAACTCTGCATGTTCTTCAACAAAACAACCACGTCTGAAATGCAAAGGGATGCGGTTTTCAATCAGTTTAAGGGAAAGGATATTCAGTTAGGGAGCACTGCCATAGTCAATCAAGGGGTTCATCTGATTCTATCCAAACCTTTGGCCATAGTTAGTCCTGCAGGTCAGGTGCAACCACTTCATTCAAAGTGACTTTCTTCAATGAGAGAAATGGAGGGGCTGAGTATGATGTGAGTGGATGGAAGAGCAGTTAAGGGGAATGCATGAGCAATAGACGTGGTGAGGTGAGCAAGCAGGAAGAACAGAGGGCAGGAAGAGTTAATGATGTGGAAAGGTAAGGTGCATGCAATAGTAAGAGTTGTAGTCAGTGAGCCATGATGAAAGGCACTTGCAGTAGCATAGTTAAATTGAGTGGCAGCCCCGTGAGTGTGAAGTAGTAGAAGAGAAAATAGTGGCAATTATACTTCTGAAAGATCATTAACTTTCTCCCTGCACTGCTGTGCATTGAGTTTCACTGGAAACAATGCACTGGCCTGGGCACTCATTTCCGTTCAGACTGCTTGAGTCTGATGGTCTCCTTTTGCCAGTCAGCAAGAGAAAGCATCTCTCTCCTGTCTGAGTGATCCACCAACACCTCCTGGTTCCTGTCAAGAAAACATAGGGTTAACTTGCCTTTTGGGGTAATTTGTTCGGGGAAAACATTGAAACACCACTGCATTGATATGACCCACGGGAAGTGTGCAAATACTCAAGCCTCACTTATACCAAGGTTATCACAGATTTAAAGATTTAATCAAATTACTCAAAATGCACAGTCTTCCTGTATGACAAATACAAATTAACGGAAAAAGATAAACTGATCAGGTTTCTGTAGTGAATAACAAATTATCTGTTAATAGTAAGTTAGCTCCAACTGCAGCCAAACAAAGCATGAATTATCAAGCTACAACACTACCCCTTTTTTAAATATCTACACAAACTACAGACAGATACTGAAAAAAACAAAAATCATAATGTTATCAGTGGAAAAAAATTCGAGACAGAGTTCATTAACATCCGTCCGCAGGATTCATTGAGGTGTTCTTTTGCTTCCATCGAGTTCCACTAATCTCTGATCTTCTTCCCAAGTCCTTTCAGTTCGTTACTGCAAAAACAAGGCAGTTGGAACAGTAACTGTTCAGTTTCTAAGTCACTGGTTAGAGGCAGCAGCTTATAAGTAAATGATGAATAGCTAGCTATGTTCTGATTTTTTTTTACTTCCTTGCAAGGAGGGAGAGACACTGTCATTTTAGAGCCTGGAAGCTTTCTGCCACTGTAATGTTCCCACGCAGGCTGTCCACCTGCCCAGGAACCAATCAGAAAGTTTTTCATGCTCAGTAATCCTGACCCACACAACTGATCCTGATTGAAAAACCAATTAACAGATTCTCTCTGCGCAAAAATGCCCTGAACACATGCACATGGTGCCACTGAGACCCGCCCAATTCTCCTCTACTGTTTGAGCAAAGCAGCAGCATTAATACAATTCACAATGAGTTTCAGTACTTCATTTTAAAGCTACAATATCTCCTCCCGCAGACTTTTTGTTCAAAACAGTAACATGTTTCCACTTTGGTCTGCAATCCAAAATAATGGAAATTAAAAAGATGGTCTTTATTATATAAAATACAGCTCCTGGTTTGCAGTACCTGAAGTGCCATTGAACTGCTGTTTAAATATGTCACAATGGCATGAATATCACAAAGTCCTGGCAACAATGGGCACTTTCACCTGTCTTACTGCACAAGTCCAGGAAGCTATTTGCATAAAAAATTGAAATGAAGAGCAGATGTTTGCATGTGTAAAGTTGACCAGGCCATGGTGGGTTGGGTGCTATAACTCATACCTGACAAAGCACATTGCCAAAAAAATGGTAAAATTCGGCCTGCTGGGATAGAAAGTCTTGTTTTGAAAGTACTCAACATTCCTTCTCTGATTCTAGTTTAATATAATTCCACAACGTTAGTTAAAATTCCGAGAGTTATCACTCTCCCTTTTCCTAGAAGAGCTTTGTGCAATAGTAGCCTTCAAATTATTCTGTATTTGCATCAGTGTATAAATAGGTTTGCATGATGGTCCTTTATGTTGTATAAGATTTACTTTATCTTTTTACGTTAAGGGGATAAACACTTCAATTTCAGTGAACACTTCAACTTTGTAAACTAACAGGTAATGCCTATTTGAAAAGTCATTGTATCTTTGAGACTCTACAGAATTTATGGTCAAATGCCACAAAATAAATAGACGTACTCAGGGTAAAAAGCATGTTTTTCGATTACTTTGCAGGACTCAATAAGTCAGAGATTACCATTTTATATTTTGACTTGAGCTTGAAAAGTACATCTATAGACTGTGCATGCTTTATATTATGCTGTTGAGGTAATATCTGATACATGCAATCTCTGGTGATAAACACATTGTGTAAAAATCATTTACGTAATCTGTCAGTGTCTTTCAGTTTAATGATTTCTGATGGCTGGGTGCAAATTGTGGATATTAGTGCTCAATCTGCAGTTAACTATTTCAATTTATTGGAATAGACGTTTTCTATCCTCCACGAATTTTCTGTGATTCCAGCAGGAATTCAGTAAATAACTTACTATAATAATTACAATATTGCTATATAACAACAATTTAGATTTCTTTTATGTTTTAACCAAGCAACAATCTGTTGCAGCCTTTGTAATTTAAAAAAAATGTATAGAATTTCTTTTGCTACCCTACCATAACTTTGGCAACTATCAGTAGAAACCAGAAAAAATACATGTTCTTTTATTTCCAGTGAACTACTAAAGTTACTGTGAGATTGAGAAAACACCCTACGGAGAATCACCACTATTATTTCATTTGGTTGAAGATATATATGACAGAAACAAGTTTCTTTTTCTCCACTAAGTATTTTCCATCAGCTCATCAACTATCATTACATTTGTCCACAAGCTAACATGTGTTGCAAATCCTATAACACTGGCTTCCCCACATATTCAACAAGACAAATGAGATATCCATTGTCGTACTGAGCTGTGTAAGGAATGAAGGATCTGGGTTTAATCTCTGATGGATGCTAAAAATCTCAGCTATGGTAGCAAAAGGTGTGCTACAAATGGCCTTACTCTATCAAAGAGTATAAAGGAGAGGGCATAGTTGCAGTCTCAATTGTTGTTCAATGACTCCCATTGGAAATTATACATGTGTTTATAGACTGGACAGAAAATTCATTACAGCAACTCATAAACAAGGAATTGCGGGTTGAGCAATGTTCTAGGCTACTGTCAGGAATTCTGAAACCTTATTCATTTCCAAATGACAATTCAGTCAAATGATTTAATGCATTGAAATATATATATAATGTCTTTCTGTATAAGAGTTGGTAAAGTTGCCACAGTCCTCCTGGAACTTAGGATTGCTTTATCATTAGAGAGAGACAACTGGAGACATCACCACACTGCAGCAAGGGTGAGGTTGAGAAGGGGATTCCTTCTTGGTAACCTTGCAATTGGTGTCTTTCTACATCACTAAAAAGCTGAGCTTACCAATGCCCCAAATACTTTCAAGCTCTTGGGTGACCAAATTTGTTCTGATTCTAACAGAAAAGAGCTGGGAATTTAAACCCCAGTATCACATGTCAAAGCACAAAATATATTTGATAGTACCAAACATATTTTTCACTAACACACCCAGGTAATCAATGAAAAACAGTGGCAGTTCTTTATTCATTACAAAGCTTTTCCCAATTAGTGCATAAATGTTGTCAAGTTCTGGCAACAATCCCAGAACAATTTTACCAGTAGGCTCAGCATATTAATGACAAATAAAGATTAGGGCCTAAGGAATTGGTTTTCTGTTTATACAAAGTAAGCTCTATATGCCAAATGTTACCATAATGAATGCATGTGGTCTGAATAGGCAACAATAACATTCAACATGAAGAATTATTGCTAAATGCAGCACAATCTTGATTATCACAGTAATTCTTTTTCAATGGATTCATTGTTTAATGACATCTTTGAATCTGTTGGTATGACTGTGTTATGCACTGCAAACGTTGTGCTGCTATAGATCGTAATTTTCACAACACAAATTACAGATGTTAGTGTAATACTGGATTCTAAGAAGTCAGAGAATTTTTTTTGGCTACTCTAGACATATGATAATGCTACCTCTGAATTCCCACCACACCATTCAAACATTGAAATTGTCCTTTAATGCATCTTATGAAGCTATAGATGGCACAGTATTTCCATCATCCTTTGAAGGCTGCGAAAAAAAATCCTGCACCAGATAATCACACTGTATGTTTTTAATGTTATTTGCTAGACTACATTCAATAGGAGTTTAGCAATTTCAGTTGCATCAAGATCCACTGGTGTTTTAAATACACATCTCACTACTGTACAATGATGGCAGCTATTTACAGCTAATCAAATTGTAAAGTCAGTTTAAAAACAATTTGATTGTTTTGTCATGTGTCAAATCTATTCTGAAATTAGTAGTTTCAGTACATCAACAATTAATAAAATACGTATTTTATTTGTATGTGTCCTATGTATAAACTTAAGCATAATGAGACATCGAATATAATTGCATGTGAAGCAGAAAAGGTTTACTAGACCTGGTATGGGCCAGCAATCTGATGAGGAAAGGTTCAGCAGTGTAGGTTTGCATCTGCTGAAGTTTATAAGAATAGGGGTTGACTTAATTGTCATATATAAGTTTCTGAGAGGACTTGATAGAGTAACTGTGGAAAAGATGCTTCTTCTTGAGGGAGATTCTAGAACTAGAGGTCACCATTTAAAAATAAAATTAAAGGGTCACCCATTTGAAAGATGGTTTTCTCACAGACGATTGAGAGTCAAAAAGAACAAAGAACAGTACAATGCAGGAGCAGGCCCTTTGGCCCACCAAACCTGTGTTGACATATGATACCTTTCTTTGGAACTCTTTTCCTTGAAATGTGATGAAAATAGGGTCTTTGAATCATTTTTAAGACAGAAATGGATACATTTTTAATAAGCAAAGGGGTGAAAAGTTATTGTGTGTAGGCAGAAATGTGGATTAATCATATCCACCATGAACTTATTGAATGGTGAAGCATGCTCAAAAAATAGAGAGTGGCCTACTCTGACTCCAATTTCCTACATTTGTTATATCACCAACTGTATATCAAACTTGTGATATATTTTCAAATAGGGCACCACTCAGAACAATATTTGATGTTTATTTCAATTAGTTTGGTTTTGGCTCGCATATACATTGAAGATAAATGCAACAGGGCTCTTTTTGTAAGGTGAATCTTTCCCTGTCCATCAAAAGAGTATTGTTTGATCTGATGTTATTACTAAACAAATCAGGTTTGATAGATGATTGTACATTGTTTTGTTTTAGTTGTAGTGAGGTAGTCTCTCACAGAAACATAAGCACACAAAGTAAAAGATTTTGTTTTAACAATAAAATGAAAGTTTATTGACTAAAGGAGCTGAAAATAGAATAAACTATACAATTTCTTTATAAGACAAAGTCAAATATCTTTTCAACACAGTAAAAGTATAATCCAATTAATCTCAAAACATTCCCTTACAAATTCCAAAAAAAGACAAAATCCCTTGTGCTCTGTCCAAACTCACCCATTGGAGAGTACTTGGGCCAGAGGGGAATAAAATCCTTATACCTTGATATGCTTAGGGTAACTAAAGATTTTAAAACCTAGGCCATAAACACTAATGGCTTCTTTCTGTAGTTATCATACAATGAGCGTAAGCATAGTCAGGTTCAAGTAGGCTCTTTACGATATTATCTCAACATTTATGGCTAACTAGTAGATGACATAGATTCGGGATAAGGGAGGGCATTTTCAGGATAGCAACCTATAACCACTAGAGTGCCATAGCGACTACCGCTGGGACCATAATTATTTCGAATACAAGTTAATAACATCAAAGAGAGACCTGAAAGTACTATCACTAAGTTGTTGATGACACAAAAGTAGGTATGATAAAGCAAGTGGTTAGGTCTGAGATGGATATAGATATCAAAAACTTGGCAGATGAAACATAATAGGTGAAAATATGAGATTTTGCAGTTTGGCAGGAAGAATAAATGAGCTGAATATTATTCAAACTCAGTTTGCAGAAAACTATAAAACCAAAGGATGTGAAGTCAACACATTATTAGGGAACCAAACAGCACAGACTATTGGGACCCAAGAAAGGAGGTTTGGCGATCATATTCACTTGATGGATAGACAGAACTGGGAAATATGAACAACACATTATTCAAATAATATATACATGAACTGGTTCGTAAAGATCACATTATAATATGGACAGATTTAAACAAAATAAAAAACAAACAAAATACAGTTATGGAAACAAACATAAGGAGGTTACCTCATAAGATTGGAAATTAAAAAAAACAACATAAGCATGAAAGCATCTTTTAAGATATTAATAAAGAGGTCAGCTCAAGGTAAGATAAAGAGATTATATAAGCATTAAGTTTCCTCTGAAGGTCTGGAACATGGAGACAAATGTAGGCCAGCCGTTTATTTTATGTTAATTCTCCTTGCCTAAGGTTAAATGAATGGAATTGGTTGTAAATGTAGGTGGTACATTAAATACAGTCAGCAATACTTGGTAGTTCAAGATCGAAACCTACGCCACTAATGGAGTGAGTGGAGGCCTCCAGCAATTCTGTAGCCTGTTAAATTAGTCTGCACCTATTAAGATTAAAAATGAGCATACAATATTTCTATCAACCTTACTGACATTGCACACAGTTCAAATTGTTTGTGGTGCCTTGATAAGAATGGTTCTGGTTGTACTGAATTTAACCGGTCACTCAACATCTCTTGTTTGTTTAATCTAGGTTTAAATGAGTCAACTTCATAAGTAATATAAACCGTACAACAGGATGAAGAATAATCTATAATAATGCCTCCTTTGGCTAAAGGTTCTTACAACTGATGCACTATAAAATTATTTGAAATAGCAAAGATTTAAGGGATAATACTTAATCCTGTATTTATGTCAATAGAAAGCAACTAAACAAATCACGGAATGATTTTATTCAAGCCCCTATATACTTGGAATTTAAATATCAGAAACTTCCTTTTAATGAGGACAATTTCACATCTATGACTCTATCATGTATACCATCTAAGGCTATACCATGTAGAGTTATTAGAGCCTACAAAGACTTGATTTACTTTTTTTGTGGACTAATACAGATTTCCAAGAGCTACAATTAATTTAGTATTACTATAACACAACCTCACGTTGTGATTGCAACTTTTGAACTTTGGCTCTTTTCAGTTTTAAATCTCGAGATACTCTTATGAAAATAAAGTGGTTGGAAAATACAATCTGAACCTGACGAGCAGCAATACTGTGGACACTCTGGTTCACCCTGGTTCTAGCAGAAGTTGAAGTGTAGTTTGCAGACGAGCTAGAGCCAAAATATGTGTATAAATGGAGATTTGTTTGGTATAAGTAGCTAATTGGTCTGTGAACTAGTGACCAGTAATTGATGACAAAGGCCTTCTACCCATCAACAGCTATGTAATTGGTTCTCAGATAGCTGATCGGCTTGGAGCTATGGACAAGATACAATGAAGTCTTCAGACCTTTACCAGCTAGGGAGCTATCTCTGAGAAGAGAATTCCAAGATTTTAACCTCGTGACACCAAATGAACTAAAGACAATTTATCTCCAAGTCAGGATATTGCATGGCTTGGAAGGGAACTTGCTGGTAGTTGTGTTCCAATGTATCTGTTGCCTTTGTACTTTTAGACAGTAGTGGTCATGGGTTTGGAAGGTACTGTCTAAACAGCCTTTGTGAACTACGGCAGTGCTTTTTTTTTAATTGTAGACATTGCTGCTACTGAGTATCAATCATGAAGGGATATTAGTGCCGATTAAGTGGACTGCTTTTCCTGGAAGGCATTAAGCTTCTTGAATGTTGTTGAAGCTGAACTCATCCACGCAAAAGGGGAGATTTCCATCATACTCCTGACTTAAGTCTTCTATATGGTAGACAGTGTTATGAAAATTTTTTTGTGAAACTATTAATTTAATCAGCAATATATGCACATATCCTGAAGACTGACAAAACAGACTTACTTGTATTGAAAACAGAAGCTGCTGGAAAAGCTCAGCAGGTTTGGCGACATTTGTGAAGAGAAATCAGAGCAGTTCTGAGGAAGGGTCACGAGACCCGAAACATTATCTCTAGAATTCTCTTCACAGATGCTGTCAGACTACTGAGCTTTTCCAGCAACTTCTGCTTTCATTTCTGATTTATAGCAGCCGCAGTTCTTTCAGTTTTTATTTAGACTTACTTGTACATCTGCCCTGTCTCTTGTAGCTGACATTTCTTGGTCTCACACTGATGTCCAATTCTCATCCCGTCTTAGGGCTAGGTCAATTAGGAGGGGAACAAAATAGAAACATGTTTTTAGAAATTATGGTACTCTACTCTTTCAATGTGTTGAATTGTGAAGGAAGTTTCCAAATGATTAATGAGAATAACTGCTCCTGCATGCCTCACATACCAACAATTCAATCCAAAATCCCATTCAGTTCATGCCATTGGTAGATATCACTATTAGGCAGGCTGAAGGAAACGGCCAGAGACGTTATAAAACATCTTGCTGAAACATTTATTTATTGCAGGCTTGCTTATGCTCTCCCTTTCAATCAGTCTGTTCCTTGATTTGAATCCCTGTCTTCCATTTGTTTCACAGACCTCCTATCCTTCTCTATTTACTATAGGCCATTGCTGAGAGCAAATTGAGTGTTTTCAATGTCACAGTACTACAGTGATGACACTTCAAAAGTACTTCATTGACTGTAAAATGTTGTTGAACATTCTGAGAGTGTAAAAGATCATGTGTAATTGCAAATCTTTATTATTCTCTTTTATACATATATCTTTTCAATGTGGGTATGCAGTAAATGGTGAGAATATTAACAAACTTTAAAGACTTATATGATCACATCCTCAACAGACTAGCTGCAGTATTGATAGTAATGACAACCCACACACGAAGGAAACTATGTTGTGCAGGACTATTATTGTGTTAAATGTGGTAGAATTGAAACAGATCAAGTAAGTAAAAACTGAGCATCCAAGACCTACCATCCTACCAGCATCCAGAAGATCATCAGACGCCATTTCTGCCACCTCCAGCAAGATGACACCACCAGACACATATTCCCCTCCCTTCCCTTGTCTGCCTTCCATAGGGACCGTTTCTTCCGGGACACCCTGGTCCACACTTCCTTCACCCTCAACACCTCCCCACAGCCCTATGGAACCTTCGCCGGTTACAGGGGAAGGTGCAACACCTGACCATTTACCTCCCCCCTCCCCAGTATCCAAGGGCCCAAACATGCCTTCCAGGTGAAGCAACACTTCACCTGTACTTCCCAGAATCTAGTCTACTGCATTCGCTGCACACAATGTGGTCTCCTCTACATTGGGGAAACGAAGCGTAGACTGGGTAACCGCTTCACAGAACATCTACGTCCTGCTCGCAAAAAAGACGCTGAAATACTTTTTGCCTGCACTTTAACGTACCACCCTGCACCAACCTGATCAATGGGTAAAAGGAATGATACACTTAAATACTCGAAAAATGTGCTGCAAATTTTACTTCTTCCCTTTCTCCTTTTGCCTTTCTTCCTTCGTAACAGAAATCATGATTACAGATGAATATGGTGAAACAAGAGGTTAATTTCAGTCAGTTCTGTTTATATTTTTCTCCTCAAATGTACGTTGTTTTTCATCAGCTCTGCTTTTGCATGAGTTGCTTGTGCTCTCAATTTTGTCTTAAATGTTTCAAGCAATTTTTGACAAAGATTCTCTTTTGCTTGACAACAGTTAAAGTTGTACATTCACCTGGTTAATTAGTTCTGATATGAAATCAAGTTCAATAAAACTTGGACATGAATTTTTTTATTAAAAACTATTAGGGCGGCATGGTGACACAGTGGTTAGCACAGCTGCCTCACAGCGCCAAGGACCTGGGTTCAATTCCAGCCTCAGGCAACTTTCTGTGTGGAGTTTGCACGTTCTCCCCATGTCTGTGCGGGTTTCCTCCATGTGCTCTGATTTCCTCCCACAATCCAAAGAGATGCAGGTTAGGTGGATTGGCCATGCTAAATTGCCCATAGTGTTCATGGATGTGTAGATTGGGTGGGATGCTCTGAGGTTCGGTGTGGACTTGTTGGGCCGAATGGCCTGTTTCCACACTGTAGGGATTCTGTGTACCATTAGCATTAATCAAGGGGACCTGCATTCATTTAATGAAGAGTCTAGGATGGCCAACAGAAGCAGCACTAGGTACATACCTAAAGATTAATTTGGTGAACCTACAACACAGCACTACCCGCATGCTAAACAATGGAAGCCACAAGCATAGACAGAATTAAACGATTCACAACCAACAGATCAGACCTAAGCTCTGCAGTCCTGTACCTTCAGTCATGAATTAAGCAACTATCAAAGGGAAGAGACTACACAAATAGTCCCAGCATCAATTTTGGCAAAGACCAGCAGGTCAGTGCAGGAAAATAAGGCTGAATCATTCGCAACCTTCCTCAGTCAGAAGTGCCATGTGGATGAACTATCATGGGCTGCTCATAAGGTTCCAAAATTACAAATGCCAGTCTTCAGATAATTCATATCGCCCCACAACATATCAAGAAGCAGCTGACGATCATGGGCTCTGAAAATATTCTGGTAATATTACTGATGAAGTGTGCACCAGAATTATCCATGCCCCTAGTCTGGCTGTTCCGGTACAGCCCCAATGCCTATATGTACCCTGCATTGTGAAAATGTTCCCAGGTTCATCTGCCATAAGGCAGCACAAGTCCAATCCAGCCAATTGTCACCTCATTAGCCTAGTCCTGATCACCAGTAAAGTGATGGAAGGAGTTATCAACAGCCCTATCAATTGGCACTTGCTCAGCTATAGTCTACTGACTGACACACAGCTTGGCTTCTGCTAGGACTCAGCTCCTGAATTGCTTACAGCCCTGGTCCAAACATGGACAAAACAGTTAAACTGCAGAGGTGAGTTAACAGAGACTGTCTTAGACACCAAAGACACGTTTGATTATGTGTGTCAGCAAATAGCTGTAGTAAAACTGGAGTCAATGTGAATCAGGTGAAAATTCTCTGCTGGTTAAAGTCAAACCATAAAAGAGGATAGTTGTGGTTGTTGCAAGTGAATCATTTCAGTCCCGGGACCTTGCTATAGGTGCTTGTCAGGAAATGTCTTCCCTCATTCACTTTCACTCACCTCAAGCCTCAACACCATGAACTGTGCATGTCAGGAAAGTATGCAAGTCTAACGATCTTCAACTTCTTAAGGTCAGAAGTAGGGATGATCACACATTGGTCAGAATAATTTGCAGCTCCTCAGATATTAAAGTACACTGTGCAGCAAGACCTGGGCAACATTCAGGTTTGGGGTGTTAATTGGCAACTGCCTTCAGTGCCACACAAGTGCTAAGCAGTGGCCATCTCCAATAAGACAATACCTAATCATTGCCCCTTAACTTTCAATGGTATTACCATTCCTGAATCCCTCATTCTCAACATCAAGGGTTTAGTACTGACTATAAACTGAAATGGACCAGATAGATAATCACTGTGGCTGTAACAGTAGATCAGAGGATAAGCATTTTAACTCCTCTCCTCACTCCCTAAATTCTGTCTACTATCTAGAAGCGCAAGTCAGGAGTGTGATGGAATATGCCTGGATGACTGCAGCTCCAACAGCACTTAAAAAGGTTAACACTAATAAGGACAAAGCAGCATTTGTGTCACATCAATCACAACCTTCAACATTCATTCCCTCCAACAGCAATACACTGTGACAGCAGTGTGTGCTATCTATAAGATGCACTGCAGCAAATCACATTGCCTTCTTTGAAAGCGCCATCCAAACCAGTGACTTCTACTACCTAAAGTTCAAGGGTAGAAGATGCATGGGAATGCCACCACCTGAAATTTCCCCTCCAAACCACACACCATCCTGCCTTGGAATTACTGTTGCTGTTGATGTTATGTCAAAATCCTGGGACTCCAAACCTCACAGCATTTTGTACCTAACACCACCAACGCGAACTCCCCCCAACCCCCGCCCTGCCCCAAACACCATGGACTGCACGCAGCTCACCATATCCTTCTCAATTTCAAATAGGAAATAAATGACAATAATGCCTTCATCCCAATATTGAATTAGAAAAATAAACCGCGTAGAATACAATATACTACATTGAACATTTTTGCACCAGTCTTGAGTCCCACTTCCTCTTTTGACATAGAGGTGGAACACTCTTATTGCCAAAGCGTAATCCACAGATTTAAGGGGGGCATCCACAATTTCTGGTGAGTGTCATTCCCACCTTCTCAGAGTAGGTTAAAACAGAAAGTCAAGGAAAGAAAATGGGATGTAGACAAATCTCCAATATCATTATTTTCAACCACCAGCGGTTTGATAACACTAATTACTGTCATATAAAAGTTTCAGGACCATGAAGCATCCTTCTGATGATGTCATGAAGCCCTACTCCATTGAGTATAAATGACAGTGTGGGTGGAGGTAAAACACTCTAGAATTTCAGAGACTCTGGAGGAGACACCAAACCAGACTATAACATTTAACTCGAAGAAGATAGATTGGTTCTTATCTAATGTAACCGTAAGTCAGAGCCTGGTACATTAAGGATTACCATATACAGTAGCATTTAGGGTTAATGCATAATCAATAGTGTTGTTAGAAGTCTAATTCTGAGGACAGTTCTTAACTTTGCTCTCACCATAAGTTCAGAAAGAACCTAAAACTCATCGGGCTGATACTCATCTTACGAGAGGGATTTCTGCCATGAGCCAAACAAATTTTCTTGCCATATCTTATCAAACTTACCTCATTAACTACCTAACTTGCCCCAGTGGCATCCACCACATCTGATTCCATCCACATCTTATCATGTGCCATTCCAGAAAAAGAAACTTGTCACTCACAGGATATTCCAGAATTCATGAACATCCCTTGCTTCTGACATCTTTAAAAGTCTATTTTGCACCCAGACAAACTCTGTGAGTCTGGATCTGCACTGCACAGTTCCTGGTCATTGCTACAGACATGGTAGATAGGGGGAAATCGCCCATGAGGGTGAGAACCTGGAGGTGGGACCTTGGTGGAGCACAGGTAGGATTTCCTCTTTCCCCTGCCAGGAGTGGAGCCCATAACACCAGACTGCGCCTGCCTGGGTCAGTGCATTCTCAGTCCTTTTGAGGAACGCAGAGCACAGTAGGAAGAAGAAGCCAGAATATTTGCTACTAACGTCTCTCCAATACCTCACAGTCACTTTATTTCTCCTACTGTACCCACCTTCCACCAAAGCTCATGTTCTACCACTCTCTAATGCCTGTAAAGTCTTCCCTCATTCACTTTCACACATCCCAACCCTCAACACCATGAACTGTGTACGTTTATGTGCTGTCTACTCACTTGCTTGGTTTACTTTCCCACCTGCATCAATAATAACAGCAATGCCAACAACTTTCCTTTCCATTAATGTCTGCCTCTTTCTTATCCATGGAGGAAAACAGCCTCCAATAAGACAAAAAGGCATAAGGTGGGTGTTGGGTAGCTTGACATTTGGATCCTCACTACTGATGAGGAGAGAATCCTGATGCTGACTGCCCCAAGTGGCTGGTTCACCATTTCTAAGCCTCTGGAGTATTATTGGAAGCTGTCCTTGACCAACTGTCCCTTTAACTTGACCAAGGCCTTCTGACAAACATGAGAAGCTTCCTTCCTTTATGTCTGTACTAAATGGCAAGGAAAGACTGAAGTAATGTGAGCCTTGCACCTCTGGCACAAGAGGCAAAGTGCAAAAAGGCAATGAACAGCAATGCAAGGCAGGGATACAGTCAGCATCTAGGTTAGGTAAAAGTGAGTGAGCACTAAGGCAGTGACCAGAGAACCCAGAGATGCAGCCTGGTTCTGTTCATGAGCTGAAGCTATGTCTCTGAACGCAGTGTCCTTGCTGCAGCATCACAATGTTAGTTGCCAATGCAGCCCAAGGTGCAGCAATGAAGTGCACAAGCATCCTGAATGTGGATCCAAAATGTGCCATGACAGTTCTTAGAGTTTGGCACATATTGGATGCCACTGTCTGTGGACAAGCCATGGAGCTTGCCCTGACATATTGGTGCCCAGTGTCCAACCTGGAGCATGTTCAGAGCAAGTGATGAGCTGAATTCAGCAGGTACCCATTTTGATTTTCATGTCGAGTTTTCTTGACAGCTAGCTTGTTTGGAAAGTTTGGTAAGGTAGAAAGATGAATATTAATGACGTGAGCTGGTAACTAACAAGGCGTTTAACAAGCAATACTCCCCCTCATTTAGTAGTTTGCCACTGCCTTGCAAGAAGCTTGCCATGCCGCTTGCTAAAAGCATAAAAGATGGAGCAAGATGTTCCTGAAGTTGAGACAGACATCGCCAGACTTCTCACTTGACTCTTCCACAATCTCTCCATAACCCATGCTGCTCAGACTCTAATACGATTCAGCCTGTCATGTAACATCAAATCACATGAAAAAAAGGTGACGACATGTACGTGTTGTATTGCTCAGAAATTTCTGATTGTAGTAAAATTCAAGGATCAGCCCTGAGATTGTCTGAAGACGAGGATACAAAAAAAATCATTGCTTTCACTTTAAAACCAGCTAGCAACCAGGAACGCATCGAACAAACTGCAGCGTGAAGAAAACATGTCTGAGCAGACACACTCCCAAAGAAACACAAAGTCTAAAATGCCATTTTCAGCCAACATTAGGATAAATAAGTCTTTAAAAAACACAATGACACGTAAAAGTACCATAGCTGCTTAGGGGAGTTTTGGGTATACATGAAAACAGGCTGATTATAAAACACCCAAAGCAGATTTTATCCTTCAGGAAAAAGGATAAAGACATTTTATTCCCACTTGAGAAAAAAATAGGCTGAGGAGCACATATAAGACTTCAGACAGTGAGTTAATAAATTTCTGAACTACTCCCTCAGTGACAAAGGTAACAACAAAAGTTTAGAATAATCCTTTAGGTACAGGTTTAAAGAATAATGATTGGAAAAGACAAAAGTATCAGGAATGCAAATTGGTCTTGCAATTCTAAGTTTCAAAACTGTAACAGTGGAGTTAATGAAATCCTTATTTCAATTGTTTAATGAAAAAATACAATGCTTTATTTGGCAAATAAGATGTTTTAGCAATTTTATTCATTAAAATAAAAATAAGTTGAATATCAAAAAGAACTTGAATCTAATCACACAGAGTTGAACTTGGTACAGAAGTGCCTTTGACACAGAAAAAGAATGTAATACTAGGATAGATGTCTTTGATACAGTCAAAAATTAATTGAGTTATATTAAGTGAAGCCACTTTGAGAAATTTCTACTCACAGATCCTTTGAAAATCTTTCAGCTATCTTCTAAAAGGAATATCTTTGTTTATCTCTATGAAGGCAGCATATTGGTAAGGCAAAATTGAAACTAATATCAAAAATAGCATTGAAAATAACAAAAATTTGAAGAGCTTTCAGTTTTAGAACTACAACAATTTGTTTACACGAACAGATATTGAACAACAACTTGAAACAATTAAGAATACAACAAGGCAAGAAAAAACTGAGTGTAGTATAAGGGGATCAAACACAACAATATACTTTCAAATCAAGAAAATAATCAACATCAGAAAGTACCTATCAACAGTCAAACAATCAAGAAGATTGTCCCATGACAATGTTTCAAATAGAAAAAGGGGTTTTCAAATTCATTTGATAGATCAGTGAATTGGCAGATATAGAAAGCACAAGTCCTAAGGTTTTAAAATCTTCCACATTGAGCTTCAAACAAAATTTGAAACAGTATAGCACTCTTCTCTACTATATGAGAAGTACATCAGATCATGTGTTACAGAGGCAACAGATCATTACAAAACAAATAACATTTAATAACCTTCTAACAACTTTTGATCAATATTTTACACCAAGAACAAGCATAATACTGGTGTGATTATGCTTCAATAGCAGATATCAACTTCTAGGAAAGTTTCTAGATAGCTTCATTCTGTCTACCGTCTGAATCATGCAACTATGGAAATTTACATCAAGCTTATTTGAAAAAGAATTATCATTGGTCCCTCAGATAAATCAGTTGCTGAAGCTCTTTAATCAAAAGAGGATGTATTGCTGGAATAAGGAGTCCAAATAGCAATGGATAAAGTCAGGAAAATTATTCAAGTATTATACAATAAGAGTTCAACTAAATGCTGCACATTCAACAAACTGTGTTAATAGCATAATCAAAATAACCATCTGACCAGAGAAGTCAAATCCCACATCTGAACAAAATGCCGCATGTGACAACAAAGCAATCTAATTACACAGAATCTTGTCACAGGTATGGTTCCAAAACCACACATCTATAAAAAGAAAACTGAGCAATCTTAATGCCAACAATGTACTCAATGTAGCAAAAGAGGTCACTTCTTGATGATGTGCTATAATCTGAAGAACATATCACAAAAGAAATCAAATTCTTCCCAACTAAAATGTACGTTCATATCTTGGAGCCTTGAAGAACATATCAATATTGCAAAGAAACATCATGTGAAGCTTCTTCACATGATGAACAAAATGCATGGATGGATTGCTTCATTTATCATCAGGGAACTAATCATGGTATCTGATGTGAACAATGAAGCAGAAGACAAACGATCACCTCACAATCTGCATATACTCCTGCAGTTATATCACCAATCATTTCTTCAGCAAGATGGATTAAATCTCCAACAGCATGGAAGACACCAGGGAAGAAGCAAAATCATTAACTTAAAGGTTTTTATACCTGGTTGCAGACTTTCTTTCCCCATCTATTGATGCAGAGGATTCAAGTCAAAGACTTGGTGAGAGATGGGAGAAGCACAAAATGTATCATTAATGTTAGATGGTAAAGCAAACTAAGTAACTTATTTGAGAATGTACATAACTATTACACAATGTTTATGAAGAAAATTTGGAAAGTAGTGTTAAGTAAGGTCTTGAAGGTCCTTGAGCAAACTTATGATGATGTCACAGAGCTGCAGATCACTATACATAAATAGTTTTGATGGAGTTCGAATACATATGAATTTTAGAAATTCTGACAGCAAATGATACCAAAGTACATTGGCATGGACATTCAAAGAAGATAAATTAGTCATTAATTAAATCTGTTAGTTTTATTTACAAGTAACATGTGAAGCAGTAATTACTCGAAAATTTATTAAATAGTGTTACTTTGATGGAGTGAAAATCTGAAATCAGTCCTTGACTTTCTTTTCTATGACCAGTCTGGAAAGAATCAAAATTATAGTGTGTCATAATACTACACAATGTAAAAGTTTCAACAGATTACTAGCTAATAATTCCTATAAGGCAGTCCTAAATATTAAGAGTTTTCTTGGTTTGTTTAAAAATGACTACAAAATAGAGAAATTAGTTAAAACTTTCAATGCTGCTTGGTGGACCACCTGTTTATTGCAAGTAAACGACTGCATTAATGATGAGCAATTTAGAGACTTAAATAAGTGCACTGATAAGCTTAACCAAAGTTAAATGAGGTGTTAAAAACAAAAATAAAAATTTCTGGAAAAGGTCAGCAGATCTGGCAACATCTGTGGAGAGAAATAAGACTTAATGTTTCGGGTCCAGTGACCTTTCCCCAAATGCTTCTAGTCTGAGGAACCCAAAATGTTAATTCTGATTTCTCTCCACTGTTGCTACCAGACCTGCTGAGCATTTCCAGCAATTTCTATTTCTGTTTCTCATTTTCAGCATGTGCAGTTCTTTTTTTTTGTTAAATAAGATGTGTTTGATAGGAATAAAGATAGTGAATTCAAATGAATTTCCCTGCTGTTTGCCATTGCAAGAAATTAGTACATTATGTGTTGTATCAAAGAAGCTGCAACTTACGTTCTAAGCTCTCCAACAACAAGATGCATGGCAATTACTTTGATATTAATTTCACAAACTGAATCACTCCATTGCATTAATGAGGGCAGGCTTATGGGAATTAATTGCACAACTTTGTTGAAGAAATTTTCTGAAGGGTCCAGACCCAAAACGTCAGCTTTCCTGCTCCTCTGATGCGGCTTGACCTGCTGTGTTCATCCAGCTCTATACCTTGTTATCTCTAACTTTGTTGATGTATGTGTTTCAGTAGAACAACGCAAAAGACTCAGTAAGTAATTGATGAAATTGTACATGTTTGATGGGATGTTTCACTGACCTTAAAAGGGATGACTGAATTTTTTCATATCCCATTTCTTATGCCAGTCATTACTTAGTGAGACTTTTGTGTTGTTCCACTGAAACACATACATTAACAAAGTTGAACAATTAATTCCCATAAGGCTGTCCTGATTCATGATTTGTTCTGTTGAAGGTGTTGAAATCCGAAACCTCAAATCAGCGACAAAATATGGCCACAGACTTTACACATTAACACCACTAGGGTTGTGCTGATGAAGCAAGAAACTTTAAAAATTTCAGCCAGAACATTTCTGGCCACTTTCAGCAAAGCCCAATTGAGATATTCTGATATCTGAGGTGTTTTTAGCTCTCTTTTGCTGCTTCAGGGAAAGTAGAAGCAATGTATTAAGTATTGTTAGAGAAGTTTTCAGAAGTTTTTGGATTCACAAGAGTTGGTGTTGGACTCTGAGAAGGAAGTCAGAGGAGTTGGAAGGCCTGTCAATCATAAGTCTGCCTCCAGTGCTGGGGGCTTTGGATGCAGTTTTTCTTGGGCAGCAGCATGAATTGTATTCAATTACATGCAATAAAGAGAGGATGCAATGTACAGAGGGACAAAGAGTACTCTCAAACAAAATGCCACATCCACCAAGCATATTCTGTGAAAACTTTTCTCTGAGCTCCCCATCAGCCTGGAGAAAGGCAATTACATTTTTCAAAATCTCCAGCTGGACTGCAATATATGACACCACTTATCAATGATACCATTATTCAATTTCTAATGGTCAGCATCCTTTCTAATGACAGTTAACAATTCATAGTTCACTGAGCATCACTATAGCAGAGTGCAAGGCATTATCATGGCATTGTGGGTCCTAAACCAGAATGGGGACATTCACCACAAGTGCAAGGGCTACCATTCCAAGAACATGCAGTTAGTGTGCAACACTGCCCAGAAGACCCTCTCCATGAATGCCTGCTACCCTGGCAACAGGTAAGATTCAGCCATAACCATCAACTTTGTGCCACCATAAATCTGTCTCATGATTCTCCTCTGGCAAATGATTGCAACACACCTGCAATGAAGCCCATGCAATGATCAGGAAGATTGCAATAAACTAAAAATATCTGAAGCATGTACTACCTACCTGTTGCTCTCTAGCAAGTAAAAAATACATTTATCCAGCTGTCTTGGGATACAGAACCCTGAGGCATCCCTTATGCATCAACTGATAGCAAACTTAGAAGTTCATAATGGCAGTTACCGTAATGATGTTGCATTGTGATCCATAAGATCAGTTCTGAGTCCATAGTCCAGGTTGCAACAGATTTAATGAGGATGTACTTAGAGTAGTGCAGATTTTTCACACTTATCCCTGCTGAGGCTCAGTTAGGAGAAGTGCTTCCAATACACACTGGTTGGATATGGACTCCAAGTGAGATTTTTTCTTCCCATTCTCAGCCTTCCTCTTCTATCAGTTTGCCCTGATTTGTATGTCATCTGCTCAATCTACTGTCGTGCTGAATCGCAAGAGGAATGTCAACCCATGTTTGGAAATAGCTGGGTCGAGTGTAAACCTTGGAGTTATGACCAACTCCTTCAGTGCGTATATTACTCCTTGTGGATTCCAATAACTTAAAATTATTACAGGATTATCAAACAGGCAGAGAATTATAGCAACAAACAGAAGAAATCAATCAACAACTAACCTGAAAGTAGTTGATAACCCCAACTGGGGCATTGAGGGCTCCTTCGCACCCTTGAGTGTGTATTCTACTTTATTAAGGGATGGCATTCACTAAAGAGTTGAGATACAAATTGGCACAACTCACAGAAAATTATTGATGCAAACTGATGTCATGATCCACCTAGGCTACATGTTTCCAGTCGATGCTCATTCCCACTGCACTCACCAATATGAAGTTCAGCATGACTCACACCAGAAGTGTACATCAGCACCAAAACTACCTTTTAGATACCTAACTTGTAATACCTTGAAAAAAAAAGTAGCTCTACTTGATGTGCTGTTAATTTGAACATTCTGTAACCCATCTCCACATTGCTACTTCATGTTCATGAACAACTTCTTGTAGATAATGTACTTTTTAATTCTGTTTTGGGATGTCGCAACTTGGATGTGTATCAGATATTGGTCACAGCATAGCCAGGATACCACCATGTTTGCTCAATATATTTTAATTTTTTTTCGCTAACCAATTATCTCATAAATTTTCCACTAGAGGATCAGCGTGCACAACTTAGGCCATTCATCAGCAATATCTAAATGGTCATAAATTCTGTGCCAAACAATTGATGAATAGGAAATAATAGGTACTGCTAAGGATCTAGGCCCGAAACGTCAAGCTTTCCTGCTCCTATGATGCTGCTTGGCCTGCTGTGTTCATCCAGCTCCACACCTTGTTATCTATAATTGGTGAATAGGAATAGATTTTTGGTATAACTAGCATGCAGTTCTCACTGAAGCTCTACTATGATATTTTCTACATTCATACCTGATTACGTACTGCTGGAGATTATCCAAATGAAAGTGTGTTTGGAGTAATTAAGTCCATTGGTGTAATTAGTCAAAAATTTGGGCTATGATTCCAAAACCTGATTGTATAATAATATCAAAGGCTCTCTGATGCAGAAAATTAAACCTTTCTTCAAAACCTGTGGGAACTTTGCAATTACATAAATTATTGGCAAGTCACGCGATATGATGTACCTCAAATTTAAGAAATTGGGCAAATCAGGAAATCCCCACAAATTCTCTATCTTAAGCTTCTCAACATTCTAATCATCTCCTGCTGCCTATAAAATCATGTCGCATGAAAATTCATGGTTGCTTTTACCTTCACAGTTTGTAAGTGATAAAGTACCTATCAAAGAGGTTGATTGAAGGTCAGCATGTAACTGATGGCATTTTCAATAAGCACTTTTGGAGTGAGTTGAAAATGCCATCAGCACTGCTATTTTATCTGTGCAAAATAGTTTGTCCTTGATCTTAAATTCTGAGAGGGAGATAATTCTTCAATTCCATTCTGATGTTGCACAGTTCCAGAAGTTTTAAAAAAAACTTAATTTCCATGAATGCTGTTTCATAAATGAGTAAAAGAGTAAATGCACACACATCTACCTAGAGTTTCCACTTTAGGTACTTTTGTTTAATCCTGATTTAAATTACATTCAAAACTGTGCTAGTTTCAGGAGATGATTTATCTTTCAAGTTTCCCCTCAAACTCTTCTTCAATTTGCCAAACAAATGCACCATGATGAATACAGTCCAGTAATGTTTTAGAATCTGATTTTATTTTGTAAACAGTTTGCTGTAAGTAATATGCTTTTATTTAAGAATTTGTATCAATGTTAATTAACTTGTTTCAGCAAATCATGTGGCATTATTCAACATGCTTCTGAACAATCATTTACATTGCCTGTTAGAGTTATTTTATGCAAAACTGAAATACTTGGACAACAATGTTCTATTATAATGTAAAGCAAGAATGGGATTTAGCTTGAAAAGTTGACACATGCCAAACATTGCATAAAATTGTACTGAACATAAGGGCATTTAATGATTATAAGTTCTATTTCTTTTGTTTAATATATGTTCCCCAACATCTCCCCCAGCCCCATTTTCTTTGTTTTATTTAATATTCTATCTATTGAATTCATTTTAACTATGATTAATCACAGAGAATCTAAAACCGTGGTGTAAAGTAAAAGAAAAATCATTCCAAGTAACTGGCAATGAGGTACTTACTTTACTCAGCAGGATCATTCTGACATTCATTAATTAATCCTTAGTAAATGGAAAAGCCTGGCACCATTTTCAAAGAGACATTGCAATTTAATAAGTTGTTTCCCTCCTCGAACTATGGCACTTAAAAAAAAATCAGTTATCCCATGTTCATAATTCTTTAGAACAAATGAAGTAACAAACACCAGTGATAACAAGCATGGGGCTGGATGAACACAGCAGGTCAAGCAGCATCATAGGAGCAGGAAAACTTGACGTTTCAGGCCAGTGCATTTTTTTTGAAAGAAACATTTTTGAGGTGGTTAACAAATCATTTTCAAATCTATGAATTAAGATGAAATTAAAATCTTTACATTGTCAGTTCATCGTGTTCTGAGTGAAAGTGAACTTGTTCAAATCTATCAGTTTCTGGATGGTGAATATCCAAGTACAGATATGCTTATAGTTTGAAACCATTCGGAATTTTCACTTAGGAATTCCAAAAGGACATCTGATCTGCCAAGTACAAAACAATGGCCTGTATTTTTTTGGTTAGTGCTTAAAAAGTAGTGTCAGCTATTCCTTCCACTTATTCTTTTCAGCAGACTCGTTATTAGATTTTGCATTGTATTTGCTTTAATCAAACTACGTGTAATTTAAGATCTGTTTTTCAGTTTTAAGACAAAAGCTGAAACTATGAAATTTATCTTTGTGCATGAAACATGTATTTTAATTAGTTTGTATACAAACCTGATCAGTTAACCACACCTCTAGAACAATTTGCAAGAATGGTTTCAGGAATGAGAAATTTCAGTTACGAGGATAGTTTAAAGAGGTTGAAACTGTTTTCTTTGGAGAGAATAAAGCTAAGATGAAATTTGATAGAGGTTTTCAAATTCATGAGCAGGTCGGATAGAGTAGATAAGAAAAGGTATTCTCCCTGGTAAAAGAAAAAGAGAGATTATTGATTTAAAGTGATGTGCCAGAATCAAGGCTGATGTGAGAAAAATTCTTTTGCACAGTGAGTAGTTAGGGTATGGAATGTACTATCTGAAAATGTGATGAAGGTAGGTTCAAATGAGGCATTGAAGAGGGCAATGGATAATTATTTGGATCTTGAATCTGGATGTGGAACCTTTTATTCCTCACTCTGTTACCACTAAAAGCTGGGGTCTCTTCTTGCTGCTAGAATTACGTGAGATCATCTATTTTACTGAATTTACCTTTGCCAAGATTGTATTTGTAGGATATTACTATATTGGAACAGTTGCTGTTTAGTAGTTAAATAATCTATCCTTCTGTTAAGTTTTCCAATAGAGTTATGTTATTCCAATTCTTCCTTTTATTTGTATTTTACACATTGTGTATAAATAAAATGTGTTTTGCCTCAAATCTGGTAGTTTGACCAATGGAATTGCATCTGGAATGCCTTTAAATTAAGAAAACATTAGGTTATTAATACATTTTGAGAAGATTTGGTCTGGTCCATAACAATTGCTTAGTCTTTGGTTTAGGCTACAAACCAATATCAAAAAAATGATTACCCACAGAGTCTGGGATTAGTTATTCAAAAAAGTGTGGGTGCTGGAAGCTACTGTCTGATTTGGACTTTAATAATAGTAAACAGTGTTAGCCTACCTGTTATTTCTACACCAAAACCTGGCCCAGTTTTTTGGTGTAGTCAGATGTTATTTTACAAGTTTCAATCAACATAGAAGAAGATTTATGTATAATTCATCCACTATTCATCAGGCTGGGACTCTGAATGCTTGAAATTTACTAACAAAAATCAAAGTTGTTCCTACATTAGTTGCAGTCCATTCTCATCTTGCAGAGTATAAAAAAAGTTTGAAAACATGAATGGATAAATAACATTTAATGATGCCAAGGTGAGTTTATGCTTGACATGTCTGAATGGTGCTGAGTTTATGTGAACACCATAAGCTTCTGCTAAAATCAATGTCTTGCCCTGTCATTGTGAACAATCTATTTCCCCAGCTTGTTATCCAAGTGGTGAATGGGAAAGTCGATCTTGCTATCTTTCTGATGCCTTTTCACAGAAATAGCCATGATTGTGTGCATTAGATTATATATAAGCTGTAGATATAGTGTAAAAATAGTACACCTCTACATATCAATACATTTGTGGATGAAAACTTGGATTCAAAAATATCAAATTCCATATATCTCTGTAGTTAAGCAAAGAAAGCACATGAAGGATTGAAATAGCTCACACATGAGATGTTCGTGATTAATTTCCCATTGGTGATCTATATTTGAGGCGGATTTTAGGAAGACAAGCTGAATAAAGATCATATACACTGAATTATTGTGCAGTCACTTACTTATTACACATGTCTTTATTTGCTGAGACGTCAACTATTATGTGTTAATCTTTGTAAGTTAATCTCATTAAACATGGTTAAATAATTGAATGTTTTTATCTTCCAGTGTCTGAGATATTCTTACTGTAGTTATGTTACTTCTTGAGGAAAGTTTCTCTTTATTTCACCCTTTGTTGTTTACTTTCATGGTGTAATGCTGTGGGTGCCAGCAAATTTTATCTCGAAGCTTCTCTAGGATGATGACTAAAACAAAATAACACTCACAGTGCTTTCTTTGCATTTAAATGCGTGCACGTAGAAAACTGTTTTTAGGACACCTCTTTGGTGCAATATGTTTGTATATAAATTAACTTCACCCTAAGGTTGTGCGTTTGCTTTTGTCATTGTACACACAGCAGGTTCTGACTCTCAGCTGGGTCATCAATGGGAGATGTAGAATTGGAAGCTAAAAATGTCCCTGCAGAATAAGTGCAAATGTTACTACTCATAAATTACCTGGCAACAAATTGCTCAGTTGCATTGCCCGTTGTATGGAAGGAGTCTCCTGTATGTTCTGTCAGCTGGCAAAAAGGCCAGAAGTGGAGAAAATAGCTATAAAGGAACAAAGGATGGATTGCAGTTTTCTGCTTGAAGTGCTAATGGCAAATGAATTGAGATGGCCCTTTATGGCCTTCAATGGTTCCCTTGATTGTTTCACTCTCATATGGTATGGCATCCATCTACAATACAAGAGTCCTTATGTCTTGTACTGTATTCATGGGTGCCATTTAGAGAAGAACACACTGCACAAGTCATTGATGTTTTGATGATTCGCTATAACTCATGTCAGCTTGAAAATACACTGTGAGAAGATGAGTGCATGCATATTTAAATTGCATTTCTGCAAGTTTCTTTTCTGTTTCTTTAATGAATACTTTAATTAATTTTGTTTTACTAGATGAATACTTCTATTAAAAATTTCTTTATGATTAAATGTTAACAAATACTAATGAGCTTTTCTTGAGCCACTTTACCTCTAATACTTCCTAACGACTTAATGTGTAAGTTCAGCTTATTAGAATAAATATTCAACCTAATACAATAGCTGTTACCATTTGGGGCAATGGCAATCTTTCAATTCAATGATGATACCTTCTCAGTGTCATGAATTTCTGTCGTGGGTCTTCATCTGACTAAATGAGCCAATTCTCTTTGATTGTAGCCTTTAGAAAGAGGTAGCTGCCAAGGTGTGGGAAGTGCTGTATATATTCCAGAGTCTCCCTGTCAACATATTCTACCTTTCATATGTCTGATTCTGGGATAGAACATAAACGTTGTTCTGGCAACATTTCAGGACAGGTTGAGATTTTTGTATGCATAATTAAAGAAATAAAAACCAAAAGAACTGCGGATGCTGTAAATCAGGAACAAAAACAAAGTTGCTGGAAAAGCTCAGCAGGTCTGGCAGCATCTGTGAAGGAAAAAACAGAGTTAATGTTTCGGGTCCAGTGACTCTTCCTCAGTTGCTGCCAGACCTGCTGAGCTTTTCCAGCAACTTTGTTTTTGTTGTTGTTATTAAAGAAATAAAGATTAGCTTGTAAATCTGGTGTAAAGTGGGTAATGACAATGCAGGAAAGTCAAAACATTGCTGGACATTTGAAATAAAAAACAGAAAATCCTGGAGATATTCAGCAGGTCCAGCAGCATGTGTGGAGAAAGAAACATAGTTAACATTTCAAGACCAAAGACTCTTCTCCAGAACCAAACCCCAGAGAAGAGAGAAAAAAAAACCTGCTGAGCTTTACAGCAATTTCTGTTTCCTTTTTTCCAAACAAGAGTCTTTGGACTCGGAATGCCAGCTCTGCTTTTCTCTCCACAGGTGCTGCCAGACCTATTGAGTTTCTCCAGCATTTTCTGTTCTTGTAATAACATTGCAGCCATCCACATATTGTAGGTTATGTATAGCCAAGGGGGTCAGGTTGGTTTTGACTGGGAGATAACAAGAGTTTTCCATTGTGGTGATATTTACTATTCACACCAGAGGGAAATTGAACTTTGATAAAGTGAATAGCCACTGTAAGGTAGGTTGTGTAGTATGAGAGAGATCTGGGAACACTGATACATGAGTTGCTAAAAATGGTAGACCAGGGACATAAAAGTGCAATTAAAGTAACAAGTATAAAAGGAACAAAAACAGAAGTTGCTGGAAAAGCTCAGCAGGTCTGGCAGCACCTGTGGAGAAAAAGTCAGAGTTAACGTTTCGGGTCCAATGACACTTCCTCAGAACCCACTAGGCCCGAAACATTAACTCTGATTCTTTTTTCTTTGCAGGTGCTGCCAGACCTGCTGAGCTTTTCCAGCAACTTCTGCTTTTGGTCTTGATTTACAATATCCGCAGTTCTTTCAGTTTTTAACAAATATAAAGGCAAGAAGGTAAGATTGAGCGTGGGATTATAATGAACCTCAACTTAATCCATTTGGAAAACCATTTTCTGTTCTGGCCTCTATGCTACACAACTGAGAGTGATGCACTAGAAAAAAGTACGGAAAAGATTTTCAAGGAGTTTACCAGAAAGATTACTTTCTGAACTAGAAAATTAAAAGAAGATCCAGGGAAGGCACTATGGGCTAAGTGACCTCTTTTTGTGCTGTAAACTTTCTGTCATTCTAATTGTCAGAAGCCTTCATAATTGTGAAGAGATTGGATAGAGTGGGTATGAACAAATTGTTCTCACAACCAGTGAATATATGGTTAGGGTAAGATCCAATTTCGAAGGAATTTCTTTACAAAGAGAGTGGTGAGGATGTGGAACTTGTTTCTGTTTGGAGTGGTTGCTGAAGGTATCATTGAAGCATTTCAAGGGAAAACTTGTTGCTTAAATAAAGGAGAGCATATAATGGAAATAGGAGCTGGATGCAATAAGTCTAAATAAGACTGGAAAGAGTCCAATAACAGCATAGACCAAATGAGTCCAATAGTCTGTTGATGTGCTGTACATTCTATGTGATATTATGAATGTTGTTTCATATTTGTACAAACCGAGGAAGAAACACTTTAATGATAATGGTTTAACAGTCAACCATTCATCAAGGATTGATTAACTCTCTGGATTAGTTTATTTAAAAAAGTAAAATGTACTCTTAGTAATAAAGCAGTCATTACTGCAAACTGACTGATTTCTGTGTGAATAGCTTGCATACCCATAACAGACTAACTGCCAGACAGAAACCAGCATTGTATACATACAGCACATACAGTCTTTGATGGTGAACTCTCACAAATACAATGTACACTTCAAAATAACTCCACCGAGGCCAGTATCCTGTCACCAAGTCACCCTTCATTTCCATGTGGAACGTCCTTGACACTGACCCAGCTCCATCAGAAGCAGCTCTCAGAGTGAATAGGATGTCTGACACTCCTGTTTATATCTGTTAGCCAGGGCTCCCTGATTGGACCAGGTTAATAGCCCCAATTAGAGAACTCATATTCTATGAGGTCCACCTGGCTGACCTCATTACAATCACCACACAGATATATGTTGTTTTCTGAGTCTATTTGCTGGTTTTTGCAGATTTCACTGTGGTGATTTTGTGTGGGTGTGCTATTGATTTCTGTAGTCACCCATGATATTTCCAGTTATTCCTATTAGTGTTGTCAAGTATTTCTTTCATGCACTGCAGTTGATATTCTAGAATTTGCTTATCCTGACATACTATGGCCAATGTTTTGTGCCAGATTAGCCACTCCAAGACCCTTTAGGTGGCTCAAATCTTCCTGACATTTACTATTTTATTCATTCAGACTTTATAGTTTTTTTTGAAGTTTCTGGTTTTTGCCCTAGTTTCCTCTAATTCTACTGGTGTGTTCAGTATATTTCCTATGTCATAACATGACCAAATAATTAACTGTCCAGCGTCTTCATTTCCTGCCTTTTTATATTTTCTTAGAAGCTTGGGCTTCTTGTATTTGTTTGATTTCCTCTAATGCCTCTTTACATTTGTCCATGCGAGCATCATTTTTGACATTTATTTCCAAAGGAATGTTGCACAAGGATTTGTTGCTTCTTGCTGAGTGCACTTTGCACCTCCACCTGCTTTGACAAGAGCCATTGTTTCTGTAGTTACTCCTGCTGAGATGGCCCATTTTACATGCAAATTGACTCAGGTCTCCCTGTAAACTAGCAATTGGAATTGGAACTGATGATACAGAGCTTGTAGTTCATCCTGCTTCATGTCTTTTTCTCTCATGTTTTCATCATCTTTGTGAACTGAGCTGAAGTATTCGCTAAAAATATCATGCCAGAGATTGTATTCTCAATCTAGATTTATCCTGAACTACTTGTTCAGGCATTTCCTTTTGAACTTTAATTTCTGTCTCAACAGCAGAAAGCTAAGAATTTAGCTGTACTAATTCAGAGGAAAGTGAAATACTCCAATCTTCTTTCATAATCAGTTCTCCAAATTTTTCATAAATAGTTCATGACATTTTCTGCTTAGTCCACTTACCATTAGATGTCTTCTGTGTTGGAGACTCCTGGATAAG
This sequence comes from Ginglymostoma cirratum, assembly GCA_024137785.1. Classification (NCBI taxonomy): domain Eukaryota; kingdom Metazoa; phylum Chordata; class Chondrichthyes; order Orectolobiformes; family Ginglymostomatidae; genus Ginglymostoma; species Ginglymostoma cirratum. The sequence goes on along the minus strand of JAHRHZ010000017.1, from coordinate 8,046,991 downwards.
AAGATCCTATTATGGACCAGTCCAATCCAGCAGTGAAGAAAATATTCATAGACATCACACTTCCTTTTTTAGCAATCTAGTTGCCATGACTGTAATTTAAATGTCCAGCAGCACAGTCAGCCATTTTTACAGCTCTTGTGATCGGCTAAGCATGTCAGTTAAGTGTGGGAGTTTGGTGGCAATTACTTGAGTGATAAGTATGCAAGGTGTGTGAGGAGGGAAAGTGTCAGGTGGGTATGTTGGGTGGGGTGTCAGGCGGATGAGGTGGGTGTATCTGTCAGGAGGATAAAATGCCTTGTGTGAGGTTGGCAGCATGATAGTTGGGCGGGATGAGTGGAGTGCCAAGTGTGTGAATGAGAATTTAGAATAGGTTCTTTGAGGGAGCTTTGGAATTGGGTGGAAAAGGAGAAGGAGAAAGAGGGAACCCTGTCCAGCGGGGTTGGGTGGACTGGAGTTGGGTCAAGTTGCTTGGTCAGATGGTAGCTTCTGGCAGTTGATGGAGAGGGGTGGGAGGACTATAGTGGGACAAAGCTTATTGTTGGAGTAGAGTCAGTAGTGAGTTGTGGTGAGAATATTCCAACAGTTTTTTCTTAACACTCTAATGTTTCCTTGAAAACTATTAAGCTTAACAATGAACCTGAACTTTTGAAAGTTTCAATTTCCTGGGCGACTCACACGGAGTTAGCAGCATCTGGAATTAAACATGGTCCCAGACCAAAATTCCTGTCTGCACTGCTCCGATGATTCTCTGGTCATCAGAATGTCAGAGTCTGAGTCTGAGTCTCTGTCTGGTAACTGTTGAGATTTGCTAAAGACAGCTGACCGGCAGAATCATCACTGATGACAACTATAGGAAATGATGACATAACCATCACATTTACCTGCCTCAAGATTTTCAAATTGTCATTACACTTAAAATAATTACTTTGTTAAATCTGGCCATCATTTGTCCCGTTCATCAATTACTGAAGCATTGATAAAAGATCAACTTCAATGTTGATATTTTATTCACAGATCTAAGCAGGACTTATGCATTATTCATGTTATTGGATTCCCTACAGAAGCAGAACGTACTTTGGTTATTTGTCCATGAATTATAGGATTGGGTAATTTGTTTGGTAAGTGGCAATTTGCTGCTGGATGCAAATTTAAAAGCAATGCTTTTTTTTCGCGTTCGGCTCATTTAAATTGCTAGCAGACATAATATCCTTAAGATACAATGAAAACCACCTCTATTTTACAACTTTCTGAAAGTTCATCAAGAACTCTTACACAAATGGCACAATTTCATGAACTGAAGTACATATGTGAAGACAGATCATGATGGCCACCTTTAATGCAGCGCTGTATATCCTGAGTTAGGAACACACAAAATAGAGTTCAAAAGCAACATTCATATTGCGACTGGATATTCAGTGTTTCACCTTTCACCTAGCAGTTGTTTTGACCACAAACGAAACCACTAAAAAATATTCTGCGATGCACTGAGGACTTTGACATCTTAAAATGCACAGGGTTTGAGGTCTCATTACCAGAAGGAATGAAGAAGTATAATTCCAAAGATGGTAAGGGATAGCTAATTGATTTTTGATTGATGCTAGCTTCTTTAAAACTTCCTAATGCTGTGATGTTAAGATCAAATAACAGCTCAGAAAAGTAACAATAACTTCCTCCTGCATTTTAATCTTCAACTTGAGATTTTTCCATACTACATACCAAATATTGGGTTCGCAGTCAAATTATTCATTGATAATTGCATCATGTAAAGTTATTTTTATATATGTCTATGTAATGAAGCAAATCCTGCTAGTTGACAACAGAATTTGAATGACATCCAAACTTGGGTTGACAAGTAGCTGATAATTTCTTTGTTCCCATTTAAATGTTGGCCAATACCTACTTCTAACCAAAGAAAATATATCTGTTTTTTCTGAACTTCAACCACTTACCATAGCAAAGTCTCTCAACAGATTGGGGATCATCAACAACTTGACAGTTAATTAGATCAGTCATCACAACATTGGAATTACAACAGCATACCAGAAGTGAATTGTTTCCAGGTAATTCCTATCCCAAACATGCTACTTTCAGTTGGCTTTCAGTAGCCGGATGTGACGGTCCCATATTTGAAGCTCCCTCATGTGTAGGTATTGAAAGCGAACATCAAGACGTGGCCTCGCTACCAATTTCCGCAGAAACTGTGGGCCTACTCCTGGCTACCTAGCAGCACTGAACACTGCTTTAGATATGCTGTTGCTCAGTGTGATCACAGATTGGATGGTCCCAAGGTGGGACTGGAGGACACGCAAAACTGTTCAAGAGCATCTACAAAACACCGATAGTTGCCACATGTAGAAACATCAATGTCTTTAGAAGACAGCTCTGGCATTACGCAGGACCCCCCAGAAGCCTACTCTCAGGGCATTCTCAGAGTGCCTAGTTCCTCCACCTTTCCGTTGCCTGCAATGCCAAAGCTTGCAGAATTCTAAACCAATGCGGGTGAGTGTGCATCAAAGTACAGCATGCTCAAAAGGAATGTGCCCTCTAGGCCCAAGGGCCCTAAGGGATGACAAGCCTGATCTTTCAGGCCAACAAGGTCAACTATAGAAACAAAAACAGAAATTGTTGAAAAATCTCAGCAGTTCTGCAGAAGAGTCACTCGTCATGAAACATTAACTCTGCATGCCTATTTTTGAGAAAACAGAGGGTAGATGTTAGCTTTCATTGCTGGGTGAAAATTCAGGCCAAATGCTGCCGATTAATTTCAGAATTAAGGGGAACTTAAAAGATTTATTAAGGGTGGTTGGTCATGACTGCCATCCTATCCCTGGCTGTTGGTTTCAGTTACTAAGGCTAATGGTTCAACGTTGTCTCTTGTACATTAAAAGGTCACCATCCATGCCTCATCTGGTAGTCGTAGTTTCCTTTTATACATGAGTGACTGCTGACTGACTCTGGTGTGCTTGTGGAAACTTTTCATCTACACCATTGCACATAATAGGTTCTGTGTGAGTACATCTCTCCCAAGTACGGACTGTTCCACTCCTTCTTCATAGTCTATTGCACATTATTGCTGATGTCACTGTTATATCATGATATACATTACCATCTCATTATTGTTCACATTCTCATTATGCTGCAGCTGTTAATGTTTATTCCGACGTTACAGATATGTGATTGTCATGGAGACCTGCCCAAATGAGGTCAAGTATACCATAATGGCGAGGTGAAAAGGTTCCTTCTCTCCTTGAAAGAATCATTGTTGAAGACAAGCAGGTTCTATTTTATTTAAATCAAAGTGAAGTGACAAATGAGGTGTGAATAAAGAGGATGTCTAAATTTTAGAGAGGTTTGCTCACTTCCAAAATAATTTTACCTGTCAGCCATGTGGCTGTGATGGAAGGATCCATTGGGTAATAGGGTGAGTGAAGCTCTATGAATGGTAAATGGATCACTAGACATTTCACTTCGGAAATCTGTGACGTCAGGAAATATTTTTCTCTTGTATATGTTCTTGGGAAGGTTGTGATAGCACTGCTCGCGGTTGTGGGGCTTGGGGACCAGTAATATGGGGAGGGATGTTTGGTGGATGAGGTGGAAGCTAGAGATTGAACATCCTGACAATTCCTAGACTGTTACTCTTTCTGATGGTGCTATAAACAGTAATACTGTTCCTCAACTAGTCTTTTAAAGACTATCACAGACCGTTTTTGCTTTATCTAAATGGCAATAAATCAGTAAAGGGGTGTTTTTTCAGTTCACCTTCAAACCATCCTGCATACTTCATGAAGGCTTTGGGAGGATCAGCGATAATTGTTCACTGGTGAGTATTTAACTGTTTTGATTAAGCTGAAGAGAATCTCGTGTGCCATTTTACCTGAATGCTACACTTGGAACAAGCCTAAATGCGATTAATTATAGTATTGGATTAAGATTAATTGGCCAAAATTGAAAGTCAGTTTTCCCTCTATATATTATGGTTATCAAGTATATGTAGCCTTCATCCAACATTGCATCGACCTAACAGGAAAAAAATGGTTGTTCACCAGATGAATAATATAAATAGACTTTAAGATTGTTGGGATGAGTAGCCAGGAAATCATAATAATTGTCATCAGGTATATCATAAGCAAATATGCTAAATGTCCTAGCTGTAAGTCTTAAAGACGCTAAATCCTCCGCTCAGGCTGATCCAGTGTGGACATAATATAAAAGTAGAGGTAAGGAAACACTTGGAAAACAATGCAACTTTATTCAAAAAAGACGTCATTTAGTATAAAGTCAATTTATTGCAAACAGTAATTCTCATTGAGTAAGCCTCAATTAACAGGTCTGAACAACTGAGCTGCAATTGAATTTTCTTTTAAATGTGGGCGTACTTTAAATCTGTGGAACTGAAGGTGCATTTATATTAATATCTATAACAAATGTGGGTAATTTGAAAAGCTCACTATGTGAATTAAAAATGCCTGGAGGGTTACAAAGCTTTCCTATTGTGTATATTCTGAAACTGTTTAACACCTAAGCAGAAGTTACAAGAACAGCTACGAAACGTATGTGAAATATCACTTCAGTCTGATTTGTTGAATTCTACAAGTAACCTTGATTTTCTGATATGTCTACTTTTCTGATGGATAATTCAAAGCATCTGTTCAAAATAAGGCTACTATTGAGCCAGAATATCATATCACTTGGGCTTGCTGTACTGCTAAAATCCATGACCATTATTATTTATTAGTTATCAGACTTGACCTAACCAATCAAACCAAAAATAATCACTACAGAGCGTATTGTGAAATTTATGCTTATCAAACTATGATATATTTCAGTGCAAACAGTAACAATAAACCTTACCTGGACTTAATACATGTAAGGAATGATTCTGCTAATAGTTGCATCACATTCTAGGCTTGTATAAACTAATTAACTCATCAAATTTCCCTATTATTTTCTGAGGTTTGCTCAGCTAAGTAATTGATTCAAGAATCAAAACAAAACCAACAAAATACTTGACTGACACAAATTACAGCCTACTGCAACTCGCACCCCCTTCTTGGACAACTGGTATGGCTGAAAACTACTGCGTGGTCGTGTAGGATGGGCTGAGGGGTTAAAATTGTTGATGATATTCCACAGCTGCATGACCTTGAATAAGTCCTGTGAACATTCCTGCATGTGCTGAAGAAGAGATAACAAGGTGTACAGCTGGATGAACACAGCAGGCCAAGCAGCGTCATAGGAGCAGGAAAGCTGATGTTTCGGGCTGAGACCCTTCTTCGGAAAAAAACTGAAGAAGGGTTGTTTTCTGTATTTGCCTTTCAGTACTTGCTGTTTGTTACACTGTATAAAAGAGAGCGTTTCATTCCTAATCATTGGACCTCACCTTGGACCGGGACCACGAATGGTGCCAGGAATGAACCTAAGCCTTCAGACCAGCCATTGATCGAGGGGTCCCTGACGGGCAAAAGGAAGTGAGACTTATTGCTTTCTCTTTCCTTTCTTTTGCACTTTCTTTTTTTACTTAATATACTTTCACATGTAAGCAAATTGCTGTTGCCGAGACTTCTCTTAACCAAACCTGAAGAACCTCTTGGATACCTTCTGTGAGGAGGATGGGATTTAAGAAAATGTTTAAAAGAATGGAAAGGCTCTGGAGACATTCCGTATTCCAAGATGGAATGTGGCATACTCTGGATTTGGGTCCTAGCTAACTTGTTAGCACAATTAGGACACCTACAAGAATGGGAGATGGTTATAATCATAAAAAGAGAGAAAGGAAGGGTAGTCATACAGGTTGCTGTGCATGAGTGCTTGAGGGAAGTGGGCTTCCCCAGAAGCAAGGTCAGCGTACTGCAAATGGGATGGATATTGTTGACTGCATTCTACGTGTGAAGAATTAGAAAAGTGCTAGGCCAGAAACAGGCTGCTTGAGGCCACATTGACAGTGGTAGAACAGCGTAACATCACCCTAACAGAAGCAGTTAAGACAGCACAAGAGAAAGCCAAGAAGGTGAAGGAGAAATAGAATCAGATAGTCTGCCTTCTGGCGACAGTATGACAGAAAAAGAGACCAAAACAGCAAAATTGGAAAGTTGATCTAGTCAAAGTGCTTGCGTTACTATACTCACAATGGGACCCTGGCAATTAGGATGGATACAGTTGGCTTTCATCTGATTCAGAGTATGAATGGCAGGATGGAGAAGGGGATGCTCTACCTCCAGAGCCACCCTCAGCAAAGGGACCAATAGCATGACCCCTAATAATGAATAAGGCAAAATAAATAGGAGGACAAAACCCCCAAAATTCGAGAATAGTGAGAGATTGCTGCATAACCAAATTACAGGATTTGGGGTTGCACTTCAGGCAGAAGTTGGGTGAACCCTTGGCCTTTTGGCTGACTTGGTCATGGGACTGGGGCACTGCCCATATTATGTTGAGTGTCACACAATGAGGGAATCAAGGAGCAATAAGTGTTGATCCACATGTGAACAGTGCTTTTTGAAACAAAAGGCTAACTGGATCGCTGTTGAATGCACTGAAGCTGGTAGCAGGAAATAAATACCCTTCCTTGATAGATTCAGAAGGTGACATTGAAGAATGGGAAAGCATATCAGAAGGTATAAAATATTTGAGAGATTTGGCTACGCAAACAAGTATGACTATTAATGGATTTGGTGGAGCAGTAACACTGGTAATTAGAACAAATATTAGAATAGCCTTGGGAAATGGACCCCCACAAGTAGTCCTGGTGTTGATATCCAACATACTAGAAAATATTGTTGGTATGGGCTTATTAAGAGGTACAGCCTTGCAAAGCCCACTGGGCAAATTCTCTTTTGGTATGTGAGCTGTGGCAGGGCAAAATGGGCACCCCTCATTATTCCTCCGTCCACTTGGGTGGATTCAATAAAACAGTATCGTATTCCAGGAGGACACAAAGAAATTGGGGATTCTTTACAGGGTCTGTTAGCTGCGGAAATTGTGACACATGAAGTATCTGTGTACAATAGTCCTGTACGGCCTGTAAAGAAGTCTGATAGAAGTTAGCGAATGAGAGTTGATTACTGCCAACTCAGCAAATATGCTCCTCCACTGCAGTGGCCTTGCTTGATACGGTCACATTTATAGAAAGTTTGTCACAAGCATCGGATGCTTGGTATGCCATTATTGATCTAGAAAATGGCTTTTTCTCAATACCGATAGCTCCGTAATCACAAGGTCAGTTTGGTTTTACATGGGAAGGTTGCCAAAATACCTTCTGTCAGCTACCACAATGATGCCTGCATAGCCCAACCTTATGCCATGGGCTAATAGCAAGGGACTTATATACGTGTCTGCTGCAACTGGACATTAACATAAAACATTGTACTGATGGCATCTTGATCCATGGACCAACGGAAACCATAGTGGTGGAAGTTCTATCCACACGAGTACAACATATGCAAGACAGAGCCTGGGAAGTGAACCTGAAAAAGATACAGGGACTAGCACAATCAGTGCAGTTTTTGGGCATTTCAGTGGACAAAAGGGGATAGAGTCATCCCTGAAAAAGTAAAGAATAAAATACAAGAAATGGCTGTTCCAACTAGCAAGGCTGAGGCACAGAAATTTATAGGTCTACTCAGATATTGGCGCAGACATATATCTCACCAGACCACATTACTAAGACCTGCCGTTATTTGAAAGAAAGGTCAGTCTGAATGGGACGATGAACAGCAGAAAGCATTTATAGCTGCTAAAGAGGTCGCAATGCTCGCACTTTCCCCTGGCCCCTTGGATACCCAGCTTACCCTTTGAATTACAAGTATCAGTAGTACAAGATGTAGCCACATGGAGCTTATGGCAGAGACAAAAGGGAAAGCAATACTTTTGGATTTCTTGTCCAGAAGACTAACTGAGGCAGTTACGTGTTATACACCATTTGTAAAGCAACTTCTGGCCTGCTACTGGGCCATAGTAGAAACTGAAGGGCAGACCAGCAAGGACAAAGTTCTCCTCAGACCTGAATTACGAATTCCGACATGGTTGTTATCTGCCATTGCAACCTACAAGGTTGGTAGAGCCCAACAAAGCTCCACTGTAAAATGGAAATGGTATATAGCTATTTGAGCCAAGAAGAGGAAGGAAAGAGTTGCTAAGCTCCATGAACAAATAGCAGAATACACATCAGGTGAACAAACTCTGAGCTCCTACCCAGTCTTACCCACATCTCCCGTTCAATGGAGTGTTTGAACAACTACCTGAAGACATTCGTTATTATGCTTGGTTCACTGATGGACCAGCCACCTGGAAGAATGGCCAAAGGCGGTGGTGAGTAGCTGCATTTAATACCTCCACACGGGCGATTATCCATAGTGAAGGAGATGGGGGATTGAGTCAGTATGCTGAATTAGCAGCTGTGGTCCTATCACTAGAAGAAGAAAGTCAGTGTCTGCACATTAATGCTGACTCATGGGCAGTTGCCAATGGAATGGCTGTGTGGATGCCGACCTGGCAGTTACGTGACTGGAAGATTGCTGGAAAGCCGTTGTGGGGGACAGAACTATGGAAAAAGATATAGGCAAAGGCACAGCATGTGAAAGTTACTGAGTGCCATGTTGATGCCCATGTGAAGGATGATTCAGAATCCACTGATCACAACAAAACGATAGACAGAATAGTAAAAGCCATAATGGTTGAATGTGCATCCAAACAGCATCACACTGGAAAATGGGGTCATGAAAAATCAAGACATGTGCACGGTGCAATGGACCAGAGATTGAAGTTTGCACTTATCCAGTGTTCTGGTGAAAGAAGTCATTAGCAGGTGTGAAATATGCCAAAAGGTAAAACACATATCGCTGCTGAAAATGCTAATAGAACAAATCAAATGAGGAGATCAGCCTGGTCAAATCTGGCAGATTGACTATGTTGGCCTCTTACATAGAAACATAGAAAATAAGAGCAGGTGGAGGCCAATCACCCAACCTATCCAAATCAGCTGAAGGATCTCTGCATCCTTGTCACAGCTCACCCCCACCCAACCTGGAATCATCTGCAAACTTTGAGATGTTACATTTTGTTCCTTCATCCAAAACATTAATATACATTGTGAATAGCTGGGGTCATAGCACCAATCCTTGTGGCACCCCACTGCCTGCCAATTTGAAAAGGACTCTTTGTTTCCTCTCTGCCAACCAGTTTTCTGTCCATATCAATACATTTCCCCTGACCCCATGTGCTTTTTGTTCCAACAACGATATCAACATCTGTTAGCCACAGTGGATACTTACTCTGGGGTTTCAAAGCAAATAACAGCAACATTGTTAAGGGCCTAGAACAGTTGGTCTCCTACTATGGTGAACCATCAGAAATACAACCAGATAGTGGCTCACACTTTACAGGTGCAGCAATGGGCTGTAGACAATGGGATACATTGGAAGTCCCACATTCCTTATTACCCTCAAGCAGCTGGCCTTGTAGAACGAATGAATGTTTATTGAAACAACAAATTAAATAATTGACGCCTAATCATACATTACGGGGGTGGTTCAAAGTGCTGCCACATGCATTGTATAATTTGAATAACCAGCCGCTGAAAGGAGGGAAACCCAAGGGTAGAATGTTTAAAGGAGATAGCCAGTTACATCCTTCGAGTAAACCTACCATGTCTGGTGGCCTTTGTACAGGGGGAAAATGTGTGGGTACACCACCTACAATACCCACCTAGACCTGGTGAGACACTTGCCCATGGACAGGGTGATACTTATTGGATATTGATAATGCGGCAGGAAGTATCAGGGTGTATAGACAGAGGAAAGTTAATGAAAACAGAGTGGGTTGTCACAGATTGTACACTGATAAGAGATGATTTCTTCACAGAATTTACTATGGATGGATGCTGCTTTGGATGATTCATCAGTTGACAGCTGCTGTACTGAATCTCACGAGAAAGGTCACTGCGATCATTAATTCGATAATACAACCTATTTTTATATTATTCGTATTGATGATGGTTATTTTTATTGTAGTTTTAATTTTCTAGTGTAGGTTACATTCACTTCTTGTGCATTCTCATGAGGCTATTGCAGATTTGTGTATGCATTTGCAGTTGTTATATCATCAGATATAATCAGATATCATCAGAAATGGATTGTATATAATGGGCGGAAGAGCTAAAATTGTTGATGATACTCCACAGCTGCATGACCTAGAATAATTCCTGTGAACATTCCTGTACATGCCAAAGACAGCTTGTTTTCTGTATTTGCTTTTCTGTACTGGCTGTTTGTTACACTGTATAAGAGAGAGGGTTTTGTTTCAAGTCGTTGGACTTCACCTCGAACTGGAATCAAGACCTGTGTCAGGAATGAACATTAGCCTCCTGACCAGCCGTCGATCGAGGGGTCCCCAACGGGCAGCAGGGCATGAAACTTATTGCCATTTTTTCCCTTTCTTTTCCACATTTTTTATTATTACCTAATAAACATTCATATTTAAGCAAATTGCTATTGTCGAGTCTTCTCTTAACTGTATTTAACTGAATCCAAAGAACTTCTTGGATTCGCTCTGTGATCCAAGACACTAGTATGATGGGAGCTTGACCTGCAATGGATATGATAGTCATCTTTCCGGATTTGGCAATCTACCGAACAGCCTCAATGTTGCGTGCATTATATGCAAGATGTAGCGGAAGTCAGCACAGTTTAAAGAGTCGTGAAAAAAAGATTTTCCATCAGGGGTATGTATCAGCTAAATGGCTCAAGACTTCTCATATGTTAAACAAATAGTCAGAGATTTGTCTACTCTGACTTAGTTCATAGTGTTGTAAGATGAATCTTCACCATTAATCATCAGAGATAACAAGGTATAGAGCTGGATGAACACAGCAGGCCAAGCAGCATCAGAGGAGCAGGAAAACTAATGTTTTGGGTCTGGGTGTCTAGACCCGAAATGTTAGCTTTTCTGCTCCTCTGATGCTGCTTGGCCTGCTGTGTTCATCCAGCTCTACACCTTGCTATCTCAGATTCTCCAGCATTGGCAGTTCCTACTATCTCATCCCATTAATCATCATGTTGTTTTTACTATCCTGTAGATTTGCTGCCACCATTCTCCCATTCTCTTTCTTGGTGGGATCTACAGGGTCTACTTGGTCTGCTGTGATAGAGTAAAGTACTTGGTAGCTTGATGAAAAGAGGCTTTTGTCATAAAAGCAAATGTCATTTATTGCATGATAACAACGAGGTACAATTTAAATCAATACAGGAGACGCCATTACAGGAGACGCCATTATGATGAAGACCCAGATGATTGCTCTTATTTCTTTGAATTCCTAAGTCATTCACCCAGCAACTCTGTATGACATCATCACAGTGGCTGGTGCTTAAGGCACTCTTCATCATTAACTATTTCAGACACTTATACTCTGAGATAATATCTCCTCCAACCAAGCTTTTTACCATTATGAATAATTACTTTTACCATTGTACCACTCCCACCCAGGTTTCTGACTTCATAAATACAGGCAGTCTGGAGGAATCACTATTCTGCCAGAATGTGTTCTCCTTGGACATGGAAAACTTCTGGGTTGAAGTCTGTTGAAGTTTGATTCTGTTCTTGACAGTGGCTGGTCTGTAAAACCTTCTAATCTGGAGAATTATTAATCTCTTGAATTTCCTTTGTGGAGGACACATTTCTGCACTGAGACAAACAATTGGTCTATGGCAACATCAGGTGGATCTTTAGTCTCATTTTGTTTTTTTTTGTAGAGCATAGCTGTCCTATTGAAACAAACAATTTCTGCTTAGCCGCACTGAACCAAACAATTGCTTCTTGACTGCAGCCTCTATCTGTGAACATCAGTTGCCTTATGGTGACTTCTATAGAGTTTATGCACTGCATCTTCAAACTGTGTGCACATATTTTATCCCCAATCTACTGGAAAAACTGTTCTGAAGTGTGGAGATTCTTTATTTCAACTTATATATTATACTGGACATTTCATACATCCTCAGTAATTGCGTTGGTGAAACCGATATTTTCATCTCCTCAGTTGAGGATTGCTTCCTCTTGCTTGGCATAATCTCTGTCACTTCAGAGAGAATTATTTCAGGAGAAATAAGGAAATCAAACATTCGACTTGAACACGCATCCTTTTGGCATCTGACATTGGACTTGAATCCATCATCACTGTTTGTTCGTCAAGCTGTTTTGCAATCTGTGTTATAACAGTTGAGGATTCATCATCGAGTTCAAGTGATGCATACTGCTTATTGACGATGCCATTCCTTTTATCTTCCTACAAACCTTGCTGAGTTTTGCAAAGTGAACACACTTTCACGTCAAAAGCAGTGAAAAACATTGCTTCAATTTGGTATCTCCGTCAGTTTTCACCTTGCTAACAGTATGAAACATTTTTAATGCCAAAGTACCTCACCTCAATACAGTCTATCTTTTCTTTGGGTTTCATTGTGAGCCTATGGAGCCCTAAGTAATCTACTGTTCTTCCTTTGACTCGGTGTTCCACAACCCACTGTTTCATGACTGGCTGTTCTTAGACTTGTGGTTTCTTGATGTTAAGTACTGGATTCTTTCCATTAATTGAAGAAGATTCAGGTTGTCATACAAACATGCTTAAGATTGTGAATTCCTGATTGTGAAGTACATATAAACTTTCTAAGATATGACGTGCCAAATGTTACAGACTTACTTGTAGTATATCTTTAAGCTTAAGTATTATTTCTTCCGGTCCAAGTTGCTACACTGCTGTCAGCTGAACAAAGGACTTCTTCAACTATGATACACAATCTGAAAATATAGTGACACTTCCCCCTTTAAAGAGCTTAAAATTAGTGACATGATTGTTGGCATAAATATATCCTTGCCAAAAAGCTAAGTACGATTATATGTTTTCCCAGCAATAATTTCTGCATTTCTTCTACTGTAATTTGTTTGCTGTGATAAACTAGGTGGTGGGTTAGCTCTGTTGATTGGCTGGCTGATTTGTGAGACAGAGTAATGTCAAAAATGTATGTTCAATTCCCACACTAGCTGAGGTTACCGTGAAAGACTCTTCTTCTCAGCCCCTCCCTTCACTTGAGGTGTGCTGACCCTCAAGTTAAGGTCCAATTTAAGACCTCTCTCTAATGAGAAAGTAGCCCTGTTGTCCGGTAGACAATGCAAACTTTATCTCAAATTTCGTGTCAGTAGTTACTTGACTTCTTGTTGCTCTTTGACTGTGTCTTACTTCAGCAAATTTTTTGGAAGTCACCTACTGTTTTACAGATGATGTCTAATGTTTTCAATTGCTTGGCATTGCTCATACCTGTGAGGTTTCCTTGCTCCACTGTGTTAAAAACATTTTTTAATACGAAAGCCTACTCTATTTGTCACTCTGGTTTCTTTAGGGGTTTTGTACCTTAAAAACTGAATGGATTCTGCTGTTTTCCTACAATAAGGTTAATCTTTTCTTAGGACTGATTTGTGTTACTTCAGGATTTCTGTTTCACTTATGATCTAAACCACTACAAACATTTTTGTTTTAAGCTGTAAAACATCTAACAATGACTCATTTTAACAGAAGATTTGCTTTTCATAAATTCTGACATTAAAACTCCATTCAATTTTTCACTCTTCTATCAAGGTCTTTGCTAAAATTGCCTGTCAGTTCACCTCAATGCCAAATTCTTCTATTAAATCTTACTCTTTCAAGAATTTTATTTCTTCTGATGTTAAGATAATTGTCAAAGATTTCCTGAAATTCTTGAAATTTATCCATTGTTTCTCTTACACTATGATGAGTTATAACATCATCAGCTATACTCCCAGTAGTTCAAAATACTGTTTTTATTTGCTCAATTTCTGAGTTAGCATGTCATTTGGAAGCAGTTCTGCGTTACAAGAATTGTTTTCTCCAAAATGTCCAACTCTGACATCTATTCACCCTTCTCTGAAAAGAAAATCTTTCTGGCAATAATTATTTCTTCTACTAAGTATTCCTAATGCAAATATTTATTTTCCTTGCTTCAAAGGGTTTTAATTCTACAGTTTAGCAATGCTGCTCCAGTGTACAGCTGTACTAGAAGCTTTTCCAATGCTGTCACAGTCAAAACAGAGGATTTCAACATTTTGCAAGTAAAATGGGTGAATCTCATCTTTGGCGAATGAAATGAATGAATCCTAGCATTTTCACAGCCTTTCTGGATGAATCCTGTAAATCCTGACCTTAGTCACAGAATCACAGAATGTAAAAGCAGAAGGAAGCCATTCAGTCCATCATGTCTGCACTGGCTGTTTAAGTAAGCATTATTACTCAGTGCCAATTTCTTGTTTTTACCCTATATCCTTTCTTTATTATTTCTTTCCAAGTCATTATCCAATGTCCTCTTCAATGTCTCAGTTGGACCCGCCTCCACTCCGCCTCACAAATCAGCCATTCAGTCTACTAATCTAACCAACCCCTTCATCAATGAGAGAGAACAAGTATGTTAGAGGAAAAGCACAACTTATTGCTTGGAAAACACACAATTCATACTTAGCTTTTTGGGAAAGATAAATTTATGTTGACAATCAGTCCTCCAATTTTAAGCTGTTTACAAGGGTAAGTATCACTATATTATCACTATATTTCCAGGCAGTGCATTCCATACCATGAGTACTCACTGTGTAAAAAAGTTTATTTCTCACGTCACATTTGCTCCTTTAGCAAATCACTCTAAATCTATGCCCTCTCGTTCCTTATATGAGCAGGCACAATTTCTCCCTAACTACTCTTTCCAACCTGCTCATGATTTTGAAAACATGTGTCAGATCTTCTCCTAGACTGTATCTATCCAAACAGAACAGTCCCAAATTCTTAAATCTCTCCTCATAACTGAACTTTCCCATTCCTGGAACCACTTTTATAAGTCACTTCTGTTTTTTCTTCAATGTGTTCACATGCTTCCTATAATGAGATGCCCAGAACTGTACATAATATTCCAGCTGAGGTCTAACAAATATCTTTTACAACTTCAATAATACCTCCTTACTCTTGTACTCTATGGCCCTATTGATAAAGCCGAGGATTCAGCATGCTTTATTAACTACTTTGTCCATCTGTCCTGCCACCTTTATCGATCTGTGTACATTTACATCTGAGCTGCCTAGCTTAACTTTCCCCAGCCTTTAAACAATATTGTTATTTAAAGTTTTCCTCTAGCCCACCAAAGATTTCAACCAATTCATGGATCCTCCAATATCCATTTACTCTCTGGGTAAATCTTGACTCAGTACCACTCATACAGAACATCAAAACAATCTGTAACTTCCTTGAATGCAATACTCCAACTTCAGGTAATTCCAGAATGTTTTCAGCTGCTACACCATACTTATCAGATTTGAAATGCTTTGCTACCTCAACTGTAGATCCTGCCTTGTTGAATCTTGTCATGAGCTTCTTTTTTGAATACTTATGTTTCTATCTGCTGACTGATGAGCATTCTTCATAAAAGCTGTGTCTGAGGAAATCTGTAGATCTCCATCACTACCAGCAATGAAGGAGGCAGCTAAAAGAAGTTGCACCACCTTTTCACCATGTTGTAAAATTAATTCTACCACTGCTTATCATATATATGAACAACCTAATAGATATTTTGTAGATATTTTTCCATCATTATTTTTCCCGGATAGGGAGCTGTATGGCCTGCTTAATCGAGTGTGGTAGAGGAAAACCATCTGCTAGAATAACAAGAACACTCTCTTCTCTTAACCAAGATGTAGTTTGTTGTGTAGTAACAATTCTGTACGAGTTACACTGATGTAATAGACATTGTTATTAGAGACTATGAGGAAGATCCAGATGGCAGTTCCTACTTCTTTGAGATCCTAAGTTGTTCTCCCACCAAACTGATATGGCAAGATTATGTGATGCTTAAGAGACTTCTAAGTATTCAGCTTTACAGACTCTTACACCATCAAACAATACATCATGCTCATCTTTGAGTCAGAAGGATGTGTGTTCAAGTTCTGCTCCAGGAAGTCAGCAAAAAAAGACATGGATGTCGTGCTGAGTAGTATTAGTAGTATTAGTATTAGTAGTATTTGTAGTATTATTAGTATTAGTAGTACTATTAGTAGCAGTACTGCAGTACTGAGGGAAGCTGTACTAATGGAGTTGCCATAGTTCTAATGAAATGCTAAACCATGGCCTCATGTCCCATCGGGTGGTGATAAAAAAAATCTGAGCACTATTTTGAGAAAGAGCAGATGTGATATCCCCAAGTCCTAGACTATATTTTTCCCTCAAATAGTATTGTAAAAGAAGATTATCTGGCCATTATCACACTCCTATTAATGAGAGTTTGCCATGTACAAATTGGCTCCTACATTATTACAACAGTGATTACCTCAAAAGCCAAAAGAACTGCAAATGCTGGAAATCAGAAAACAGAAATTGCTGGAAATGCTTAGTAGGTCTGACAGCATCTATGGAGAGAAATCAAAGTTAATGTTTTGGGTTGAGTGACCCTTCCTCAGAACGGTTCCTTCTGATTAACTCTGATTTCTCTCCACAGAAGCTACCGGACCTGCAATTTCTGTTTTTGTTACTACTTCAAAAACGCTTCATAAACTGGAAAGCTGTTTGAGTGAGGGGTTGGGACTGTGATTATGCCAGGATCTTTATAAATGCAAGTTTTACTGTTTACTATTCTAAGCTGATCAACAACTGAGAACATTTTCATTGCTTTTGAGGGATATACATGATGTTATAAATGATGATTTTGTCTCTCTGCCTCTCATTAATTGCTGACAGCATTTACTTTGAATTACTCGGCTGGAGCTCCCAGACATGCCAATCAATGCGTGGACATATTGACTAGCACATACAGATCTTGGAGGTTTGTGTTGTGGAAAGTAAAGTAGGGGAACTTGTTGCAATAAATGTTGCAATAAGTGACATTGACAATGCCAGTTCATATCAAACAAGCAATTTAAAAAGTACCAGAAAAATCCAGTTTGGTAACATGTAAATTCAAGTTAAAGAGGCTGAGTACCTCAAAATTAAAATCTTCAACGTGCATCCTCAGAGCAGGGAACCAGAATTACCAGATTGCCTAGTTGTCTTCTATTTTTAACTGATCTACCTCCCTCTCCATTTTCTATAAACATAAAGAGATGTGAAATGCATGTTCAAGCTGATACCACTAGTTCCCTGATGGGTAGATTAAAATAATCCTCACAATCTCTGTTCAATAATGCGTCTAGCTAGCAGCATTTGTTACTTTTTTTGTCATTGTAGAACAGACTTCCCTGCAATGGCTGAGCTGAAGGCAGAAGCACAAAGAACTCTGAGTTGCTCTTATGATCTTTGCAATAACCTACACAGCTCTACATATTCGATGCATTTAATCCCAAATGTGGGAGAGTTTTGTCTGAGTTTTGCATCAATTTTGCATGTCTAATTCACAAATATCCGTGCTGCACATGGCAACTTTCTGCATGTGCTTCCCATTTTAACTGAAGCCTATAAGAGGCAGTTGAGGTTCCTCATCAGCAGTGCAGTTTGCAAATCAAACATTAATGCAAGCATTGCATATCATGTGATATTATGGTGTAATGGTTCAAGTATCTTTTAGTCACCCCTATGTTGTTCCTTTCTTGTGAAGTGTGATATTTGGAATTAAGTTTACTTCTTACCTACTGCCTTTTAAGTAGTTGTCTTGTGGCACCTTGAGGTCTCATGAAAGTTTGTATTGGAAAATTCTTTTCCATGCACTCAGCATTGTGGCTCTGTGGTTAGCACTGCTGCCTCACAGCACTAGGGATCAAGGTTTGATTCCAGCCTTGGGTGAGTATCTGTGTGGAGTTTGCACATGCTCTCTGTATCTGTGAGGGTTTCTGCCAGTTTCTTCCCATGCTCCAAAGATGTGCAGGTTGTGGATTAGTCATGCTAAATGCAGGGTTATAAGGTTTGGGGCTGGGTCTGGATGGGATGCTGTTTGGATGGTTAGTGCAGACTTGATGGGTCAAATGGCCTCTATCTGCACTGTAGGGATTCTACTCATTTTCTTTTCCTGGTTTCAAAGATATTGCAAATGTAACAACAAAAATACAACTACTTTAAAAAGGTCTATTATACATGCTGGTTTCCATTTCACTATTCAGAACAAGCTTTTACTGTGATAAATGCACACTAAAGGTAGGATGCTGTGCTAGATATTTGTTTAAACATTTTTGCTCACATTCAGGGATTTTAAGGAGGCAAGTGAAGCAGGAAAGATTGAGGCACAAACCAAGCCTAAGTTTCACACCCAATTTTCTAATCCTCTTGCATGAATATTGTGGGTACAAAAATCTCAATTTTACTGTTAAAAAATCTCAAAATTAAAATTAAAATAAATGAATTAAACAAATTCCTAGGACAGATGTAACTATTCTCATCCATTAGCAATGAAATCCATTATTGACTTTTTGTTCCTTTTAATTGCTATCAACATTATTACTAAACAAGCTAAAGTTTATAGATAATAGACAGCAGACTGTATCATTAGAAATGTAAAATCTGAATGGAGAACTATAAGAAACAGTAAATCTTTCCAGGCTCATCAGCATGAGAGTAAGAGAAGGCATTAGTTGGAACATTAAGGTTGAAGGTAGTAGCATCTGTCAAACCAGCGTGACACTCTGACTGATGACACAATCTGCTACCCTGTGTACTTTGTGCATGCATTCTCTGCACTTATACTAACATGAAAATAAAGAAAAATGATTGTGCTAAAGAGCTATCCATGCATGTACATGCACTACAGACACCAGTTTAGAACTAAAATGCCACTTCGTCATCACGTAGCAGTGAATAAATGGGCACTGTCCAACCAAACTTTGTTATGTCAACATCTGAAATATTCACTTGCATTCTACAATGGTTTCAACTGTGTATGTTAGCAGACACCCAATGGATGGTACTGTCACATATAAAAAGATTCTGACAGTGTGAATGAGTAATACAGAAGACTCGACTTTAGAGTGGCGTGAATTATTTAATGACCTAAGAGGACCTTGTGTTGCGTATCCGGGAATGTGATGTTTCATGCAAAACAAATCAATCCATTTATTAATTCAATGAAATGTTATTTCTTTATTGAAAATAGGCAAGGTTACAGTAGAGGTTTTTAAATTGTACAAGTAGATGTATAAATCCTGATTCAATCAGTCACAAACTTGCTTCTATTCTCTCAAACATATTTGGCTCACTAAAGCTTGCAATGATGCTCAGTAAGTATCTTTTGTGGCTAAATAACACTGTTGGCAGTTTGCCTTAGCAATGCAATAAATTTGTGACCTTCAAATCAATCCAAAGATATATTAGTGATGCAGGGAAAGAAGATTTGTATAGTAAGAAAGATGTCAACTTATGAAGTAATGCCACATTATTAGGATTTCACAAAATGCTAACAGACACATCAATGAACCTACTTGAGGCAGGCTAATTTCATCATGCTAACAGCTTGCATAACAACCTGGAGAAAATGTCTAATGGTGATGAATGAAAAAAAAATTCTAATATGTCATGATTATGTAAGATATAATTCAATTTGCATGAGACTATGATGGAGAAAGGACTCATATTTATACAATAGCTAACAGGGCCCGAGGATTTCCCAAAGCATGACAGCCAATTAAGTTCTTTTGATGTGTAATCATGATTACAATATAGGAAATGCGAAAAAAATAGCAAAGTAAATGGTAAATAAAATAAATGCTGTAACATTTTCTATTCTCTACCTAATATTCTTAGCAAGGATTTAACTTAGTTTGTCTTGTGAAAATGGAAATCTGACATGGGGCTTCTGGTGGGCAGCCAAGTGCTCAGTAATTTGAGGTCCTATAATATACAAATTACCTTTATGCAATTTCGATGCACAACTGGGAAAAAATTCATTAAATTTGAACCAGGCAGTGAAAAAGGTGATGCGTCAAAGCCTTAAATAATAACATGAGCTGTTGCCATTGCAGGTTGTCTAATGGTCCACCATTTGCCTGGATCAGTCTCAAAACAACCTGTCTGCCAGCCAACTCTGTATTCTTATAATTCAATAATGAATCTTCTTGCAGCCAGCTAGCAGCAACTGATGGCTGATCGAGTATGAAATTCACTGGCAGCATGGAAACAAAATATTGCTCTTGAAGTGGTTGAGTCCACTGGCAGGGAATGGACAATCATTGACATATTCCCTGCTTTCAGTTAAAATTGGCTCCCTTGATTCTAAATTAAAATTGAACGGCATCTGTATATTGTCAGGCCGGAAATTTGTTTGCATCTCCTTTTGAAGTCAAAGGTTGTGAGTTACAATCTGTCTTTGCACATTTCCATTGAGGCAGGCACTGCTCAAAGTTTATGTACTTCCTCATTTGTACTATTTTTGTGAACAGCCCAGTGTAACCTGTGCTGCTGGTTGAAGAGCATGCAAGGCCAGCACATGCTCCACCTAGCTTCTAGCTCTTAAATGTGGTCTGTCCCTTTTCAATAGGATCTGCACCGAATGAAAGGAAGTTGCTGTTGACTTTGTCCTGCAATTGGGTAGGAGGGAAATAAATCGCAAGGGCGGGTAGATAGATCCACTGTCCATGAATGTCGTACTAGATAGATGTGAATAGAAGGGGATGTTCATCAGGGAGCCAGGAAATTCTCAGTGCTTAAAATCATCATACAATCTTTGCAGTGAAAGAAAGCTGGCTTCCTCCAGCTGTGCTTCAGCTAATGAGGTAGCACTGTGCTTAAGTACCATGAAAGGATTTGGCTGTGCTTCTGAACAAAATTGTTATTGAAAAGTTATGGGTGGTAGTTCTTTCTAATTGTAAGGATTTGAACAAGTGTACCCAATAACTGGGTGTTTACATGATGATTTTGGCAATGGTAGAGCATTAGTGGCAAAGGGATATTGTCCCGTAGGAAGCAGAACCTGAGCAAGATGCTGCCACACCTGCTGAGTTTGTCCAGCAATTTCTGTTTTTGCTTCGCAATGACTACTAGTCCAGCTAAGGTTTAGGAGTCTCATTTGGGTTCCTCTCCATAGCTTTGCCCCTCCATATTCTTTTGACATTTGAAACAAATTTATTTGTGGGATGTTGACATTACTGGCAAGTATAGCTTTTGTTGCCCATCACTAACTACTCTTAGAAAAGTGATGAGCATTTGCTTTCTTCAGTTCAGCAGTAAGACTTTCTAGACTATTTAATAAGAATAAACCACATTAGGTGAGGGTGGAGACTCATGGATCAACTGAACAAGAATGACAGATTTAATTCCATAAAGTACACTAAATAAGTCAGACATGGGTTATAACAATCCTTATTTTCCATAACTGATATCTTTTATAGTTTAGATTTGTTTGAGTATTTGAATTTAAATCCTCTAACAACTGTGAAGGGATTTGAACTCATGTCCTTCGATCATTAGTCTAGGCCTCTGGATAATTAATCCAGTAGCATAATCACTACACTACTTTTATAAATGTGAGGTTTTATAATATGGTTATGTTTTATACATAAAACAAAGTTTCCTGGAATGGGGGCTGTGTGAAGTTACAGAGTCATAGAGATATACAGCACGGAAACAGACTCTCAATCATCGAGGCCGACTGGATACCCTAAATAAATCCAGTCCCATTTGCCAGCATTTGGCCCATAACCACTGAACCCTTCTTATTCGTCTACCTATCCTTTTAAATGTTGTAACTATACCAGCCTCTACCATTTTCTCTGGCAGCTCTTTCCATACACACACCACCCTCCGTGTGAAAAAAGTTGCGCCTTAGATCTCTTTTAGATCTTTCCTCTCTCACCTTAAACCTATGCCCTCTAGTTTTGGACACCCCCGCACAGGGGAAAAGATCTTGTCTAGTTACCCTTTCCATCGCCCCTCTATAAGGTCACCTCTCAGCCTTCGATGCTACAGGGAAAATAGCCCCAGCCTATTCAGTCTCTCCCTATAGCTTAAACCCTCCAACCCTGGCAACATCCTTGTAATTCTTTTTTGAACCTTGTGCTGGAATCTTTCCAGAAACAGGTTCATGTGATTTGGTCACCATGGGAACACAGCCCAGGTTGAAACTCAAGCACCTGTTTTCACAACTCAGTGCAAAATTTTGAGCACAGGCACGCAGGGCTGAACTTCTCCATCTTAGGCAAAATGTTTTGTTCAAATGAGATTCATGGCAGCCAGTCCACCAGGGCCCATGTCAACTTTTCTCATGTAATCTTGATCTCATTAATTACGCAACTATCCTCTTCATTGCCCATCTCATGGAATCATGAGGCCACATCATCAGATACAGCTAGTCTGGATTGTGATAGCATGTCCACCGTGAACAAGAAGGTGAAAGATTACTGTAATCGACAAGGTGAAGTGTCACCATTTTCTTTTTGCTATCTCAGACCCATGGCCGGCACTCAATTCTCTGCGACTGGTCACACATTTCACCAAGGCAAATGAACTATATATCTCGTAGAGTCATCGAGTCATACAGCACAGAAACAGATCCTTTGGTCCAACCCGTCCAGGCCGAACATAATCCCAAACTAAACTAGTCCCAGATAACAAGGTGTGGAGCTGGATGAACACAGCAGGCCAAGCAGCATCATAGGAGGGGAAAGCTTGACGTTTTGGGCCCAGACCCTTCATCAGAAATTTCTGATGAAGGGTCTAGGCCCGAAACGTCAAGCTTTCCTGCTCCTATGATGCTGCTTGGCCTGCTGTGTTCATCCAGCTTCACACCTTGTTATCTTGGATTCTCCAGCATCTGCAGTACCTATTATCTCTAAACTAGTCCTATCTGCCTGCTCCTGGCCAATATCCCTCCAAACCTTTCCTATTCATGTAGCTATCCAAATATCTTTTAAATATCATAATTGTGCCCGCATCTGCCACTTCCTCAGGAAGTTCATTCTATACATGAGCCACCCTCTGTGAAAAAGATTTGTCCCTCGTGTCTTTTTAAAATATCTCTCCTCTTACCTTAAAAATGTGCCCCCTAGTCTTGAAATCCCCTATCTTAGGGAAAAGACAACTACCATTAACTCTATCTATACCTCTCATTATCTTATAAACCTCTATAAGGTTGACGCTCAACTTCTCATGTTCTAATGATAAAAGTCCCAGTCTATCCAGCCTTTCTTTATAACTCAAACCCTCCATAGCTGACAACATAGCTGGTAAATCTCTTCTGAACACTCCCCAGCTTGATAATATCCTTCCTATAACTGAGTGAACAGAACTGGATACAGTATCCCAGAAGAAGCCTCACCAGTGTCCTGTACAACCTAATCATGGCTTCCCAACTTCTATACTCAAAGGACTGAGCAATGAAGGCAAGCATGCCAAGTGCCTTTTTAACTACCCTATCTATATGTGAAGCAAACTTCAAAGAATTGTGTACCTGAACCCCGAGATCCTACCGTTCTACAACACCACCCAAGGCCATACCATTAATTGTATAGGGCCTACCTGGTTTGTTGTACCAAAATGCAATACCTCTCATTGATCCAGATTGAACTCCATCTGCCATTTTTCAGCCCATTGACCTATTTGGTCACGATCCCTTTGTAATCTTAGAAAACCGTCTTCAAAGTCTACTATGCCACCAATTTTGGTGTCATCTGCAAACGTACTAACCATGCCTTCTATATTCTCATTCAAATCATTTACGTAAATGAAAAACAAAAGAGGGCCTAGAACCGATCACTGTGGAACACCGCTGGTCACAGGTCTCCAGTCTGTAAAGCAACCCTCCACCATTACTCTCTGTCTCCTGCTGTTAAGCCAATTATGTATCCAATTGGCAAGCTAATCCTGAATCCCACGTGACCTAACTATACTAATTAGTCTACCACATGGAACGTTATCAAAGGCTTTACTAAAATCCAAATAAACATTGTCTACTGCTCTGCCATCATGAATCTTTTTGGTGACTGCCTCAAAAAACTCAATCAATTTTTTGTGACATGATAATTCTCGTGGAAAACCATGCTGACTGTCCCTAATCAATTTTTGCCCCTCTAAATGTGCATAAATCCTATCTTTTATAATCACTCCGATAATTTACTCAGAACCAAAGTCAGATTCACAGGTCTACAGTTCCCCAGTTTCTGCTTACAAACGTTCTTAAACCAAAGTACAACATTAGCCAACCTCCAGTCACCAGGCACCTAACCCGTAGTTAGAAATGATGCAAATATTTCTGCAAGGGGTCTTCTAATTCTTCCCTCACTTCCCACAACATCCTGGGATACATTATACCAGGTCCGGGAACTCATTCACCTTTATATTCTCTAAGACCTCCAGAATCTCCTCTCTGTAATGTGAATTGTTTTTAAAACATCAAAGTTTATTTTTCTGCATTCTCTGGACTCCATTTCTTTCTCCACAGTAAAAAACAACATGAAATATTCATTCAGTATTTCTTCCATCTCCTGCGGTTCAACACAAAAACAACATCCTTGATCTTTAAGAGACCCTACACTCTCTCTAGTTACCCTCTTGCTCTTAATTTATTTGTAGAATCTTTTTGGATTATTCTTAACCTTACCTGCCAATGCAATCCATATCCCCTCCTTGCCTTCCTGATTTTTTTCTTAAGAAAAGATTTTTTTCTTACACTCTTTATATTGATTAAGAGATTCAATTGAACTAAGTTGTCTATATCTAAAATAAGATTCTCTTTTATTCTTGACTAGAACATTAATATCTTTATTAATCTATAGTTCTTTAATCTTACCAGCCTTACCCTTCACTCTAACTGGAACATAATGCCTCTGAACTCTTGTCACCACACTCTTGACTGCCTCCCACTAGTCAGATATTGTTTTATCTGCGATTAGTCTACTTCAATCAATTTTTGAAAGTTCTTGTCTCAAACCATTAAAATTTTCGTTACTCCAATTAAAAACCTTATCTTTTATGGAAGGTTTATCCTTTTCCACAACCATTTTGAAACTAATAGAAATATAATCGCTAGACCCAAAGTGTTCCCCCACTTTTACTTCAGTCACCTGCCCTACTGTATTGTCCAGAAGAAGGTCTAGTTTTGCTCCTTCTCCAGTAGGAGAATCCACATATTGTTGAAGTAAATTTTCTTGAACACATTTGACAAATTCTTCACCATCCAAGCCTTTAACACAATGGTAGCCCTAGTCATTGTTTGGAAAATTAAAATCCCCCATTATGGCTGCCAATCACTTCATTCCCCCAAAATTGTAATGCTTCCTGCCCTCTGCACCAACAATCACTTTCTGCGTGCACCTTAAGAACTTTTCTGCCCCTCCATCACCACAAACTGCTCTTCTATTTCCTTTAATTACATTCAATCCTCCTTTTGTCTCATTGTAGAAATTAATGTTTCACAAATGGGCCAAGAAGGCAAAGAGTGACAGCTGAGTGTCAGACATAAGGTTTCTCACACAACATGAGAAGATGGTAGACTTGACTGGAGAAGACCATAACTGTTTATGTGGACAAGGTCAGAAATCACACAACACCAGGTTATAGTCCAACAGGTTTATTTGAAAACACAAGTTTTCAGAGCCTTGCTCCTTCTTCAGATGTTAGTGAGAGAGGTGGTATCAGGCTCAGAATTTATATGTAAAATATCAAAGGGTCAGACCACTGATGAGGATGTATTAAACAAACCTAAGATGCTGTTCCATCTTTAATCAGTTAGAAGGTGTTAACTGATTAATAGTTATATGTAAATCCCTGAATTCCTTTCAAGTCGCTGCCTTGATAGAACTAAAGGTTTTATCGTTGTGAACAAGAGGTGAATTTTAGGCCGGGCAATGCACATTAGGTGTGAGGATTTGTTTAGAATCTATTTGTGTTTTGGTTTGGAGCCAGACTGGTTTTATTTCTAAAGTACGAATTTATAAAACGCCACATTGACTGACTTTCTATAAATTGTGTGCTCTTTGAACAAAATAGAATATATCTTCAAATACAAATTCACCCCATAGATTTCCTTTTTTTTGTTTATTCACAGGATGAAGGTGTTGCTGGCTGGGCAGCATTTATTGCCTATCCCTAATTGTCCAGAGAACAGTAAAGAGTGAACCACATTGCTGTGGGTCTGGAGTCACATATGTGTCAGACCAGGTAAGGATGGCAGTTTCCTTCCCTAAAGGACATTAGTAAACCAGATGGGTTTTTCCAACAATCGAAAATGGATTCGTGGTCATCATTAGATTGTTAATTCCAGATATTTATTGAACTCAAATTCCACCATCTGCGGCAAACCCAGGTGCCCGAACCGTTATCTGGGTCTCTGCATTAACAGTCTGGTGATAATACCACTAGGCCGTCACCTCCCCAGGTAGGTGTGTGTGTGTGTGTGTGTGTGTGTGTGTGTGTGTGTGTGTGTGTGTGTGTGTGTGTGTGTGTGTGTGTGTGTGTGTGAGTGAGAGAGAGAGAGAGAGAGAGAGAGTGTATAGTGTGGTGGAACCCGAAGATCCCAATTAAGGCTGTCCTTTTGGGTACTGAGCTTGCCTATCAGCCTCTGCTTGGCGACTCCGCGTTGTTGGGTATCCTGAAGTCCACCTTGGAGGACATTTACCTGAAAGTCAAAGGCTGAAGTGTTCCTCCACTGGGAGGGATCATCTCTGTTTGACAATTCTTGCTTGGTGTCCATTCATCTGTTATTTTAGTGTCTGCATGTTTTCGCCAATATACCATGCCTCGGGGCATCATTGCCTACAGTGTATGAGATAGTGAACATTGGCGGAATCACATGAGTATCTGCTGCGCACATGGTGGTTGGTTTCACATGTGTTATCGTAGTATCCATGTTGAAGTTCTGACATGTCTTGCAGCGGTTGCCGTGACAGGGTTGTGTGGTGTTGTGGTCGATGTTGTCCTGAAGGCTGGGTAGTTTGCTGTGAACAATGGTCTGTTTAATAAAAAACTGAAGGAACTGCAGATGCTGTAAATCAGGAACAAAAAAAAAACTGCTGGAAAAGTTCAGCAGGTCTGGCAGCAACTGTGAAGGAAAAAAACAGAGTTAACATTTCGGGTCTGGTGACCCTTAATGTTTGGCACTTGTTTGAAGGCAAGTGGAGGCATAGTGCTGATCTTGGTGAGCTGTTCATCCTCATCGATAATGTGTTGAAGGCTGCAAAGAACATGGCATAGTTTCTCTGCTCTCCAGAATTACTGGATGTTGAAGGGTACCCGATTAGACATATCCCAAGTATGTCTTCTGAGGAGCTCTTCAAAGTTTTTTGCTGTAGCACATTGGAACAGGCGATCAATGAGTTGAGCATCATATCCTGTTCCTATGAGGGGGTCCTTCAAAACCTTCAGGTGTCCATCATGTTCCTCCTCATCCAAACAGATCTGCGTAGGGCTTATGTGGGGACACAGACACTTCCATGGGCAACTAACTCTGTGAGTTTCATTGTGCACTGTTCTCCCATTTCCACCAATGATTACTCTTTCTTAATCTGCACAAATTTGTATCCCTTTTGTATAATTAGTTCCCTTTTTTCCTTTTATGTAGACATGAGCGGCAGACACTGAACTTTGCCAAGAAGAGACAATCATCAAGAGATGCTACCTGTATTAACAGGTTGGCTAACAGCAAGAAGACCTCGGTCCAAACACTCAATGTGTGCCAGATTTTTGGACAGACGTCCACTTCTTTGCGGCATTACAGAATCAGAATCACAGAACAGAAGGAGGCCATTCAGCCTATTGTGCCTGCACCCATTCTATTCTCAAATACCAATCTGCTGCCTTTTCCCCACATCCCTGCAAACCATTTCTGTGTAAAAGTAGGCTTGCTAACAGCACCTAAAGTGGTACTGCAGAGTACTGCTCAGCACCAGTGGCAAAGTGACAGAGGGAGCAAGGGACCCCCACCAAAGCCCTGGTGCTCCTTCTTCTCAGGCAACACAAGAGCATAAGGAATCGGAGCAGGGGTAGACCATTTTGCTTCTCTGCACTGCACCTACATTCAGCAAGACCGGAGATGATCAGCCTCCTGTCAAATTCTCAGAGACAAGATGATGCTAGCAATCACCAATAGGAGGAACCATACACAGGACACCCAGAAGCCTTCCTCTCAGGGCACTCTCAAGGTGCCTGGCCCCTCCACCACCCCTTGCCTGGAATGTCAAAGCTTGCAGAAGTCCAAACTGATGTGGGTGAGTCTGCATCTGGGTACAGCACTCTGAAAAGGCATGGGCCTGCCAGGCCCAATCACCCCTAGGGATGGCCAGGTCTTTCAGGCCAACAAAGTCATCTACAGAGCCGGCTCCCTCCATCCCAGCTGCAGAAAACCGGACTGCACAGAAACAGTAGTTGGAGGAAGAAGAAAACAAAAGATTA
>JAHRHZ010000017.1:7993649-8018648 GCA_024137785.1 Ginglymostoma cirratum | reverse complement strand
GTTGCACGCATTTGAGAGATAAGCAGCCTGTTCAGAAATCCCAAGGATGAAAACAGTTGTTTGGCCAAGCATTGCTCATCCCTTAAAAGGAACCAACCCCTTGACTGCAGATAGCATCAGTTTTTACACTTCCTTGAACCAAGGTTTTGACTGCAGCCAAGGCATTGCACTCTCATGTGGGCAACATAGACAAGTAGAAATATGCAGGAATTGTGCGAGGGCCTGGTCTGCTCACATCTTGCACATTTTCACCTACTTTGCGAATGAGAGTCTGGAATGATTCCACACAATGCTGGTAGCAAAGGTTCATTTTATCTATCAGCTTTAAAAAATACACACTGGCATTCAAGGTGTACAACAGAAAATTCACATGTCCACCCGCCTTGATAGCACACTGGCTTGCTGAGAGAAAATTCACAAAGGGCTGCCTCTCTCTAGTTAAACACTTCTCCACAGAATACTGAAGCATTTCAGGGGAATGTAACAACCTGTGCAAACTCTGAAAAGTAGAAAGAGGTCATAATACTGTAATATAACTTCTCTAGTCTTACGAAACAAGGAGATCTCTGTACTACTGTAATTTTGGCCTTTACTGCGTCCCCAGTTTTAGTTGCTATACCATTAGCAGCTTTGTTCTGATCTATTTGCACCCTAAGCTCTGGAATTCCCTCCCTGAATCTGCCTGCCCTCGTCTCTGTAACGTTCACCAAAACTTTGGTCAGCTTTTCTAATATTTGGTCCAGTGTTTTGTCCAAGTTCAGTCGAATAACTTTTCTTTCAAAAGACTTAGTAAACAACTAAGTAGAGGCACTACATAAATGAAGAAAATCCGTTTCAACACCAGCAATATCTCCCACTGTGCTAACTGATTTGACCTTTGGAAAAAATGGCTTGGGATGGGATTATGTTGGTTTGTTGAGAGGGATGGTGCTGACAAACCAGCATGTCAGTGGGAAATGACATACCGGCCTGCCTCTGTTCAAATCCCCCCCTGCCACATTGTTGCAAAAATCTTGCTCAGTTTCTGTTTTTGTCAAGGTACTTGGCTGAACATTTGTTAAATGACTAATACTGGAGAAACATGGGCTTGATTTTGACAGCTCTGTAAAAAAGAACAAATGCTAAACAAACTGAAAACATTTAACTGAAAAGCCCTATAATTCATATGAAATCGCTTAATGTTCAACAGTTATATGAAAAAAAGACAAAAAAATGATTGCTGGCACGACAACATCACATTAGCAGGCTGACAGAGTATAGAGAAAAACACTTATTTAGAGTGATTCAAGGTGACGCACATCAGCATATATTGCTTCATACTGAAGAACACACAGATCAAGATAAACGTCACTTGAAAACCGAGGATGCAGGCAGAAAAGTCAGTATCGAGTCGATAAACCTTTTTTTCAAACTTTCCAATGTTTATACTGTTTATGTATGGTTACACAGTGATGAAAAGGGTACAACCGAATCTATTCCATTGTTTGGTCAGCAATAACTGCAACTAACCAGTACATGTGGTCAAAGGTCAATAAAGTTGTAAATCTGTGCAATTAAGGGTTTTATATCTAGCATGCAGCTGTCATGGCATATTGTTCAAAGACATTTTAGAATAAAAACATCATAGGCATCTCCTCTTTAAAGGATGACACAAGAAAACATTGCATCTCCAAAGCTTTATGATTTTGCAGGGCAAATTAGCCACAGTCACACAACTGCAATGTGTTGTATACTGTAGTACATGCTGGCATACTTGAGCCACCATCAGAAGTCATGCAATTACCTCGGAGATACAAAAGGTCGGATAAAACTCCAAGTTATTTAATGTAAGAAAAATGGAAAACTTCCTCTTTAGTATCTAGGGTGTTAAAGGAAATGGCTGTTGAGTTAGTGGATGTATTTGTTTAAATTTTCTAAACTTCCCTAGATTCTGGAAAAGTCCCAATAGATTGGAAAACAGTGAATGTAACTCCTTGATTGAAAAAGTTGGCAGTCAGAAAGCAGGAAATTACATGCTAGTTAGCCTAATGTCCATCATAGGGAAAATCTCAATGAAACCTGGCAGAATCAACGTGGCCTTGTGGAAGGGAAATCATATTTGGTTAGTTTAATGGAGTTCTTTGTGGTACTAACAAGCAATATAGATAAACAGGAACCAATGGAAATAAGAACTGCATAGACGAGAAGAAAGATGTTGGTAACAACAAGAACTCAAAATTCTCGCTGTTTCTCTTTCCCTGTTTGTCTGAGCCTTACAGATGACAAAATTGGTGAAAAAGCAGAAGGCGAAATATCTTTGAGTTCTTCATGAAAGATGACCGACAGAAATCACCCCTGCTGAGGATACGAGTCAATAATTAGATTTTTAACCAGTGACTACAGTCATATAGTTGTTAACTGGTACCTTTAGTAATGGTGAAGTTTGTAGATAGCCTTGAATTGAGTGGATAGTTATTTTCTGATTTTTCCTTTGTTTGGGTATGTTCTCCCCAAGGTTGCCTCTGGATGCTCTGGTTTTCTCCCACAGTCCGAAAACATACAGGTTAGATGGACTGGCCATGCTAAATTGTCCCATAGTGTCCAGGGATGTGCAGACTAGATGGATTAATCATGGCAGATGAGGGTGAGTCTGGGTCGGATGGTCTTTGGAGGTTGGGTGCAGGTTCGATGGGCCAAATGGCCTAAATCTGCACTGTAAGGATTTTGTGATTCTACTTGAAAATGCCTTTTCTTCCTTCTCCCACCCTGTTACCTCCTAAATTTTTCTCCCACATTTTCCGATCCAAATGGTGTCTGTCAGCAACATCATTCAAAATCACAGCATTCATTTCCACATTTACATCAACAATACCCAGCTCTACCGCCTCTCTTAATTCTCCAACATTGCCAACTTATCCCATACTAACTGTTTGATAGACAGTCCGATAAATACAAATTTCATCCAAATAATATTTGTGAAGAATGGAGCCATTGTCTTTGGTCTCTGCTACAGACTCTGTTCCTGATTTATTGATGTAATTGAAAATTGTCTCAGACTAAGCGAGACTGGTCACAACCTCGGTGCCCTATCTGATCCCAAACTAAGTGTCACAGTGACTAAAACCATTTATGTTGACCTCTAAAATCATTGCCTATCTTTGGCTCTACCATACATATCAACATCAAAAATCCTTATTTATGCCTTTATTATCTATAGATTTTTTTCATTGCCATCCTGGCATTCCTCCCTGTGCTTCCCTCTGTAAATATGAGATCCTCCAAAATCCTAATGCCCTTATCCTAAATTTCAATCAGTTTTGTTTACCTTTCATCCTGTGCTCACTGGCCTACACAGACATGCAGGGAAGCAATGCCTTGATTTTAAAAATATTCATCCTTGTTTGCAAATGCCTATATGTCCTCACACTTTCCATTTTCCATTCACCTAATTCTGGCCTCCTGAGCATCTAATTTTAATTCCTGAATGAACAATGTTTATTTTCCCTTGTAAATTCTATAAATGTCTGATTGGGTTTCTTTCTTTTGGTTCTAAATTTTAATTGTATGCTTCAGGGATAAGCTGATTAGCATTGAATTTTTCTTTTTTAATAGTTGCATAAACTGCAGAATATTCCACAAATAAACTTAGGTGCAAAATCATAGCTGTACCTGTCAAAATAAAATTTGCAACATTAAGGTTCAAACATCTTTTGGCTTTTCCTTTGTTCAACTACCTTCTCAAATTAGGTGAAGTATGTTTCAACTCTATCCTCATTAAATAAATGCACAAAGTATAGAAGCTTAGTTAAGTCAAATGCCTCATTGAATTGAGAATCATCCACTAAGCTGTTATCTTTTCTTTGCTTCTTTACTCTAAGCATTTCTATAGTCGAGTTATATTATCTAATTTCCCTGCCTCTCTGAAGTTCAAGCTGTTTGAATTCCATCTCCTTTCCATTATGCTGCTTTTTTATTGTCTGCTCTTTCCAATTCAAATTTTCTAAGTTCTGAAAACATGATCACCAGACCCAAAATGTTAATTCTGATTTCTGTCCACAGATGCTGCCAGACCTGCTGAGATTTTCCAGCAATTTCTGTTTTTGTTTCAAATTTTCTTATCTCTATTTCCATTTTCATTGCCATTTCCTTCTTGCCTTCTTCCCACTCATGTTTCTTTTATTTCTCTTTCTCTTTCTCTAACTCAAGTTGTTTCAGTTTTTTCATTCTATGTCAAGGTTTGTTAATTTCTAACTTTGTCTTAACAAATTATAGCTTTGACATCTCAATTTCAGATTTCACTCCTTCCATTCTAAATTCTGAATAATCACTGTAAGTATATCTTTCTTTTGGAGATCCTGCTTTAACTTCTACCTTCAACTCACTGGTTGTCGAGTTTAAACCCAGTCAAAATTTCAAATACTTCTTTGTTCTATCTTTTACTTCCATAAAGCTCTTAGCTACATTGAAAGCCACCTTCACAGTTTGTGCAATAAACTTGAACAATACTTACCAGTTTTAACATTTAACATTACTATACGCGCAATTATTTAAGAGACACAAATCTGTCTTGAATTCAATGAACTCAGCTCCCAGAACAGACCCCACTTATCATGATCCCAGCTGAATATTCGTCCTGGTCAAGTCAAATCTCAGAATGAAATCTGGCTTAGTAGATCATGTTTTGCTCTTTTCTTTCAAAGAAAGTCATAGTGGTCTTAGACTGAAACCTAAACACACTAGGCTGCCATTTTTGTTTTATAGTAGAACAGAAGTTTACTTTGCAAACTAAACAAAAATAAAATAAAGCAATACAAGCTATCTAAAAAGTAATACAGTTTAAAAATGCTTCTAATCCCTGGCAAAACAAAATCCATTTTATAGTTACTCAAAATTCAATGAAATTTCCCTTCTCTTTCAAATCTGCAGGTTGATTCAACTATTTTTTTTTGGTTCTAGTCCGGTCAGCTGTGAGGCTTTTACATTTGGCTCACACAAGTAGGATTTTAGACATTCTCCGCTTTGAATAAGCAATTGTAGATTTCTAACAAAACACCTCCGGTCTGGAAATTTTCACAAATTGAAACATGTTGAGGTAACTTATCCAGTTAACTGCTCTGAATAAACTATTTTTTAACATCTGATTTCAATCAGCTCTCCTTTGAAATAAATTCAGAAGCTTTTAACTGAAAAAAAATGTAAAAATGCTCATTCTAGCTTCTACTCATTTAATGGCTGTTTTTTTTTTCTTCTCCTGTTATAAAACCCCATAATATAAGCACTCTTCCATGAGCCCCCTAGGAGACCCTCAGTCATTTGTTCTCTGTCACATACTGGTTTAAAATCATGGCTGTGAAAGTATAACCTAATTAATTATTAAAGATCTTTTAAAAAGAACAGATCCTTCTGCCATTTGTATGTATACACACACACAAACACATACACACAAACACACACAAACAGATATATATGTATATATAAAATCACATCTTTGCTTACAGAAGGGAAGAAAGCTTTAATTTATCATTACAGTAAGGGGCCACAGAAAGACATCAAAGCATTTCTCATAGGCATAATCTCCAAGTCTTTCTGAAGCATTTAGAAGGGTATGTGAGGAAACTTATCGCAAAGGAGGCAAAAAATTTAGTTCCGTGACAGCAGGTCAAAGCTTTGGGATTAAATTTTCAGAATTTTTCAGGTAGATTGGGAAGCCATAAAATGATGCTTGGAATCTTCTTCTGCATTCATTAACATACTTTGAGTATTCATTAATAGCCCGGGCCAACAGAATTATATTCAGAAGCACAATCCTTTCAGAAAAAAAATGGGAAACATCAGTGTTCATAAACCTGATTATATATATGAGGTGTGTACCCAGAAGGGTGAGTGCAAACTTCTTCCATTATTGACTCCTTCATACTCAAGCCACTTCTTCAAGCAAATGCTTGCACTGTAATGGATGAAGCTTGACTGTGCCAACCAGCTCATGAGAAGTTTCAGTCACATGACATTGTACCTACTGTCCAGGGATGTGCCGGCTATTTAGATTAGCCATGGGAAATGCAGGGTTACAGGGGGTGAGTCTGGGTGGGATAATCTTTCGAGGGTCAGTTTGGACTCGATGGTATGAATGGCCTGCATCCACACTGTAGGCATCCTGTAATTCTACATGTCATCTTACTTGTTGTTCTGAAATGCTTACAGGGTCAGGAGTGAAGATTAGCAGAGTCAAAAAGCCTCCCACAGCAAGGAAGCTTCATTGGTTGATGTCAGCCAACCTGACCAAGGCAGATAGGTGGAGCTGATCTCAAAAGAGAGCTCAACTCAAAGAGGGCTCAACTCAGAAGGTTTAGGTAAAGATGGGCTTGGTACGAAAAAAAAACTTTAGGGGATGGAACTTAAAGACTGTGCTTATTTGCGGCACTAGAAAGCATCTTGGAGAATGGAAGAATGCAATTGGGATGCAGCGGGAAAAATCAGAGTGATAGTGACAAGGGGAAATAAGGAAGGGTGGGAGCTTTATATTTAGGGGCAGGAACACAATCAGATGATTAGGTGCACTGCAAAGGGAAAATGAGGAGATTGAATAAGGTACAGTGCAAGGCTAAGGCTGGGCATGTGATTAAGGTGGGAGCAAGACCAGGAGAAAAGCAGGAATATCAACAGAGATAGTGAAAGGGCTGACAGTTACTGGTAGCAAATGAAGAAGGACGAGAGGGAATTCAAGCAAAAAGGAAATGGCCATTTTCTGTGATGGAAGGAAAGGTATATAGCTGAAGGCAGAAGGCACTGTGGAGAGTAAAAGACGAATGACTCAATTGCCCACCATCTAGGTCATAAATTAGCTCACTATGTGTGGCCTCTTGCAGAATGTACAAAACAAATGGAAGTGACCTCCAGGTGTACTTGTACATATTCTCTCAAAGGTCAATCACACTCAACTAAGGGAATCAAACAGAAACTGGGAAAATAAACAATTTTATGTGCTCTTATTTAATAGTTTTAAAAGTAAAGAGAAGCACTCACTGCACAATAGGCTTAGTGAAGTCTTAACACTAGGATTCTACCCAGCCTCATAATTCATTTAACTCTAGAGAAAAAAAAGACTTTGCATGCGGCAGGTAAAGGGAAACTAGTCTGAGATTCCCTTCCTAACAATTGATGTCTCCACATTGTAAGGACTGCAGTAGTTCAAGAAAGCAGCTTATCATAACCTCCAAGGCAATTAGGATGGACAATAAATGCTGACTTGGCCAAAAGCACCCCAATTGTGTCCATTTCACTATGGACCTAAACAGCCAAGTGCTAAGCTGACAGTTTTATAGCTGTTGTTTTCTTCACGTATAAGGGGCCATCCACTATATGCATATATTGTTCAGAGTTGGATTGGGCAGCATCCAGCCGGATTATTGCACTGGAATAAATATAATTACATTAATGTTCAGCTTGCTAGTGACCATAGGTAATAATTCCTGCAGAGGTGCTTCACTATCTAGGGAGCTGTCAAGACACCAGCTCTGATTAAGAGTCATCTAGACTCAAAACGTTTGCTTGCTTACTCTCCATGGATGCTGTCTGACCTGTTGTAATCTCCAGCATTTTTCTTTGTTTTCAGCTGTCAAGACAACTACATTCTGTACAACTCCCAAATTCCTTGAATGTTTGACTTCAGACCTCATCTCCATGGCTGGCTCATGATTGACAATGGATGCCACCAGATGGCATGGTAAATGACCCAAGTGAGAAATTCAAGCACTGCTACAATGTAGCACGTACATCCACTAGGGTCATCATTGAATAGACAATTGATCTTCTGAAAATGCACTTCCATTGCCTGGAATAATCCAGAGGTAAACTTCAGCACTTGCCAGACATGGTTTCCAGAATCTAGTTCTGAAGAAGAGCCATACTGGACTCAAATCAATAACTCTGTCTTTGTCTCCACTGATGCTGCCAGAATTACTGGGTTTCTCCACCATTTTCTGTGTTCCAACATCCACAGTATTTTGATTCTTTTACTCCATAATTGTGACTGTTTGCTGGTCCCTGCACAGCCTTTGGCAGGTTGAGAATTTAGGGTGTGTAGTGGTAATGTCACTGGGCTAGTAACCCTGAATTTCAGGCAAAAGTTCTGGGGACATGGATTTGAACCCTTCCATGAGAGTTGCAAAATTTGGCTTAATTTATATTTTAAGTAGAAATCTGGCCTCACGGTAACCATGTAAAATTCTCGATTATTGTAAAATCCCATCTTGTTTGCTAATGTTCACTGATGGAAGAAAATCTGCCTTCCTCAACTGACATAGAACTCTGGACCACAGCAATATGGTAAAGTCTTAATTGTCATTTTTTTGGGGGGGAAATAACGGATCTTCATCTTGCTTTTTTTTCTACCTTCATGTTGCATGTAGTTTTTTTTAGTGTAACAATTTTGGACACAGCTGTTGTTGCTTTACCAAATTTATTACCACTATTTTGACTGTTACATCAGGAAATCTGTTGTTAATTAATCTCATCTGCCTTTCACTCTATCACTCCTGCTCTTTCTGCCTCCCACCTTTCACTGGCTTACAGACTCTTACATTCTATCCCCCCTCTCTTCTGGTGGAAGGTCATTGACTTGATATGTTCGCTGTGACGCTACTTGACCTGTTGAATTGTTCTAGCACTTTTCTTCTCAGTTCAGATTTCTGTAGTATTTTGTAATCTTAAATACAATGTCTCATTCCAATATGGTTGACATCGGCCCACCTGATGACATTAGGAAACAGACAAGAATAATTTCTGTGTTCTTTAATATCATATTATGGGAATGAGTAAGGATCTAACAAAGTTTGTTTATGCTGGTGTCTTTGGGTAACGTTTTACAGGCAGTAAAATGAGAAGATCCATTAATCACGATTAATTGAACCATTACATTATGCTTTAAGGCAGCCTTTAATGAAGTGGCCCTTACTGTTCTACTACTTTCTCTGTTTAGCTTGATCTTCCTAGTACCATTGAGGACTGTTGCTGTACTTCCCCCACTGCATTTATCTCTGAATGATTGGGTTATGTTGGATATTGCATACCACTTAATGTAGCGGTATCTTTGGATGACATTACTCTGCTCTTTATTTATATCCAACAAATTGATTCTTCGTCTATACAACCCATGTGCTGGTATTAACCTCCTATGAATAATCTCTCCTTGTCTGATGTCTAAGAAGGCTTGCTGTCAGTCTCAATTGCTGATCATCATGGACAGTTAATGACACTAATTTTGTAACTACTGCTTTTGCTTCACTTTCTTCTCCACACAATTCACAATAATAGCATCTGTGATATAAGTATGACAATAACTAAGGCACAAAACATCTAAAATTGTAATCTGTTCACTGGAAATTTTCCTGGTAATCCAAATAGCACACAATTCCTATGATGCAATTATCGGCAGTTGAGTATTCCTTTAAATGGCACTTCTTGTGGTCCTGAGAGACTAGGCCCTCTAGGTTTCACTAACGTTGTGTGTGAGGTGGGATATTTTGATGATATTGCATTGAAATGGTGCCATATCCAACTAGAGAACAGCTCTCATTTATTAAATATTTAGCTTATTCAAAAAGATTTTAAACAGTTTAAACTGGTGTACATAAAAATCTACAATAACTACACTGAGTCCCTGAACTAGAGCAGATTTGAAGATCAAAATGCCTATAGCAGCTGCACCATTAGGTTGGCAGATAGCCCAGGTAGTACAGGGAGATTTGAAAACAATGTTTACCTTCTTTCAGCGCTTCTAATCAACTGTCAGTAATTTGTTAGAAGATAGCCTGCAACATCTATAGAGAGAAGCAGAAAACTATTCCCTTATATTCAAGTGTAGCTTCTCTCTATCTATTTGTCATTTAATAAGTTTCACATGAAACACTTGGGCTCCATCCAGAAATTATTGAATCACTGCACCATAAAAGTTTTGGAATATTCTGATAGCTGTCACAATTAAATCTTCAGCTTTGGAATCATTAAAAGTCAGATTTTTCTGTTCTTCAAAGTTAGAACTGAAATGAGTAAAAGATATGAACACTTATTTCACATTGAGCTGCTCTCCTGTTGCTGCTCATGCTCTTGTAAATAATGATTATTGTTACATTTTAAAATCGTTCTTACAAAGACAATATGAATTCAGTCTTTGTTTATTAATATACCTTGGTGCATCAATAATTGAAAGTGCTTGCAAAGAAACAGTAAAATTTAGAAAGGAGCATTCAAAAGCAGAACAGCAAGGGCTGTTGAATTGTGTTGAAACACGGATTCCCTTATTCTCTTTAAGGCTCCCACTGCTGGTATATGTGCATAGAGGCATAAAATGGACAGAATACAAAATGCAATTTTCAATAAGCTATGAATAATGTAACAACGTTCTTTAAGTTTTGGAGTTTCTCATTGGTTATGTCTGTCTTTCTTTGAGAATTTTTTCTTCATGACCCTTCCATTAGTTAAGTTATCAGAGAAGATAAACAACTTGTAATATTGAATATTGAACTTACAATATTGCAACTTAGGAAGAAGGGAAAGGTTAACGGAGCAGTTTTCACAACAGTATCAGTAGAATAAAGAAAGATAAAAAATATTTTGTTGAGGAAGCAGATATATAAAATATTGAAAGAAGTTTTAAATTAAAAAGAAAACATGTATAGGCTAAAATTTAACTGAAGGTCATAAGTTATCAGAAGGAGCTTTACTTTTGTATCAACAAAATGAAAATGCAATTTTTTTGAGAAGAGGAAAATGTCGTCAGCCACTGAACCTTACACTCGGTTCAGCTCTAATACTTTAATTTCTACCACAATGGCACAAAGGTTTTTTTTCTTTAACAAACCTCATTGACTGTTGAGACAAACAACAGTTAAATTGCATTACTCTGTAGGATCTTACACCATATTGCACTAAAAATTAATAGGAAGAAGCAAGATTTGGCTGCAGAGATCACGCTACAAGCTTTGAGCCAGTTAGCTGACCGTGTAGGCACATTGTTAAGTGATATGAAATTGAACATGGAAGTGGAGGATATGGCTTCTTATGTTTCCTGTTGATTCAGAAACAGGGATAAGATTTCATTTTTAAACCAAGCCTCTGAGACAGTTGTGGTGATTATAACTAACCCAAGTAATTTGTATTGTAACCTACAATTACAATGCGGACTCAGATACCTTGTAAGAATTTAAGCACCAGCCTGTAAAATTATGACCCAAAAGATAGCGCAACAGCAACAAGCAAATGGCATCAGCTGCTATTTAACTAAGATTTTTAATTCAAGTTAACAGCTTCTTCAAAACCTAAATGTTACTACATTTTTTATCTCTGGTTTTAGTATTACAACATAAAGAAAAAAATTACTGAAGGCTGGGTTTGAAATATGCAACCTGCTCACTGTGGGCAGTACACGAGAATCAGGAATTTTTAGCAGGACTTTGTCACTTGATTTTAACCAGCTAATTATAGTGATGGAAGTTATAAGCCGCATTAGTCTATATCAGCTCCATTATTTAAACAGACTCTTCTTTGAACAGATTTTAAATAGGCACTAGCATAATGTCCACCTGAACAATATGACTCAAGGTTTTCTTGCAAAAAGCTACAAATGTCATCGACCGTCTGCAACAGTCAGAGCCTGCTGATGGACCATGATTTAGTCATGTCCAGGAGGCTTATTCTCTGTCTGTTTAACCCTGTGTTGGAAATACCATCTCAGGACTGCTCA
Source organism: Ginglymostoma cirratum (assembly GCA_024137785.1). Taxonomy (NCBI): domain Eukaryota; kingdom Metazoa; phylum Chordata; class Chondrichthyes; order Orectolobiformes; family Ginglymostomatidae; genus Ginglymostoma; species Ginglymostoma cirratum. Next base: position 8,006,929 of record JAHRHZ010000017.1, on the reverse strand, counting down.
TGTGAGCTGGAGTTCTGTCATCATCCCTTCTCTCCTGTGGAGCAGCATGTGACTGATTAGCTTCTGTTACTGCTGTTCCTGCTTCGGGTGATGTTGCTGATGTTGATATTGTCCAAGGTAGGGCTGGATTAAATTTACTCTCATGTAATTTGAAAGTGGCAGGTGGTTTGGATAACGGGCAAATCCAATTATCATAATAATGAATATAGATCATTAATGATGCCTGCTGACGTTGAGACACACTTGGAAATTGAAACAAGCCTGTCCGAGGCTTTCTGAATGCTCTCTCCTACTCCCTTATATATAAAGTGTAAGTAGATAATAAAAATGCATTGTTCACCGGTATGGTAACAGGCTTCCCTCTTTCTACATCCGTGATATGAATTCACACAGCCAGGATCTACAAACCAAACAAAGTTAACTCCAGAATAGTGGAATTTATGTCCAAAGCTAATGGAAGTACAACGTCACAACTCATCCTTTGAGCAAAAAATCATTTACCTTGGCATGGAATTAGATAGGCAATCTCAGTGCTTGAAGAATGTCTTGCCTCTCACGTAGTCAGCCCACTTAGATCCTGGTGTCCTCTCACCTTTATTTCCCTTGCAAATTCCTGACAAACCTATGCATGTTTCTTTCAAGACAGAAATCAAGGTAAAAGATGCTTATAATGAACACAACCACCAATGGGGCGGGGGGGGGGGGAAGGGGGGGGGGGGGGCGGCATTCATATGTTGGAAATATGCTGAATTTAAAGACAGAAGTTGCTGAGTTGTCAATGTCTTCTTGATACCTCAGTAAGTTCAATCCTTTTAAACTTGGCTTCCTTGCCTACCCACCCACTTTGAGGTTGGCACTCCCCTGTGAAATTAACCATAATGTGCAACACAGAAGCAGATCAGACTGGCTGGACTGGTCAATGCTATTGTTTGTACTTTACACAGGAATTCTGATTCAGAACAGGAAAAAAATGCTGAAAACCTGAGCTATCTTGTTTTGTTCATCTGTTCATCTGGTTTCCTTTGTTAAGCATCTAAGCTACTTCTCTCAATTATTTCCTTTGTTAGAATGTTCAATATTCTAACCCCTTTCAGAGTAAGTCCATTTCTCAGCAGGTCTGGCAATATTTGTGGAGAGAAAACACAGTTAACTTTTTGAGACTGGCACGACTCTTCTTCAGGAGAATCTTGCTGTTAACACTTGTGTTTGAAGAAGAGCCATAAGAGACTCATTTTCACTAAAGTGCATCAATGCATGTCCTTATTGAAGTTCATTTGCTATCTAACTGTCCAGGTTACAAATTTTCTCATGATTTCTTGTATTATGTTACATTCTTCCTCAGCGTAGCCACACACTTAATTTTGGGAAATCTATACATGTTTATATTGAATGACTTGCTCCCAAGTCCAAATCATTAACAATTAGAGTGGTTCATGCACTGACCTTGTGAATCTTTGTTTTCTAACTTAATCCAACCCAAAAAAACTACCCTTTCTTTCAATTTGCTTCCAATTTGAACCAGCTTTCTAATAATTCATTTCCTAAATGTCCTAAGTTAACATGCCTTAACCTTTGTCAATAGTCTTGTGTGGTGTCTTACAGAAGGCCTTTTAAAATTCATATATTTCACAACAATTGCATTGCACATATCTATAAGATTTTTGTTATTTTCTCATGTCAATTAAGCATCACTGTGAATTGAAAGAAGAAGAAAGGGAAGGTGTAAGTTTTGAAGGGATTTGGTAGTATTATTAAGGATAAAGTGTTTCCACTTTCAGGGCAAAAAAAAACACATAGTTAAGAGAATTAGTAAATTAATGGGAGGGGTGATAAAGAGAAATGTTTTATCTTGAAGTCAGTAGTTATGACCTGTATAGTGCTGCCTAAGAAGGTTGTGGAAATAAAGCAATTCGTAAAGAAGAAGTTGGATATGTCTAACAGAAAAAAAAAATGCAACGTGATAGAGAAATAGCACAGAAGTGAGACTGATTTTCTGTTTCAAACAACCAAAACTAGAATTGTGACTGCACAGCCTCCTGTACTAAATGATTTCTCAGTTAGTCAAAGGTTAAGCTGGCACGTCAGAGACCCTGATGAATTTCACATATGTTTAAGGTGTTGGATAAGGTGCGGGGAACAAAATATTATTTCCACGAGGGCCTATTTTTGGTTTCCATGGTCTCCTTTTTAATTCTCACTAGCCCGTTTATGAGAAGATATAGTCACACAGAAACAATGCCATTTGAATTTTGACATATGGAGTATTTGGACTTGCACTGAGGCAGAATTCGAAAAAAAATCATCAATACCTCAATAATTGTCAACCCTATACTAAATTTAAAGCCACAGTTCACAAGGAAAGCACTTAGTTGTTTGATGCCACAGAAGTTGAATTTGTACTGGACAACAGGTGTAAGCTAACAATGAAAGATTTTTCAAAATAATGGCCACAATTCCATACATAATGGGCAATCAGCATAATTACTGCTTCCTCAGATTGATAGCTCAGACTGATAGACTTCCTGACAGCTAATGTGTTTTTACCACATATTTACAAAGCTGAAACATTTTAACTCGGCACTTTTTTTTTAACTGCATCTCAGATCTCAATCCTCAATTTAAATACAAGCTATACACAAAGTTCATTATTGTAGCACACATTTACATTTCCTTACATTGTTGCTCCTAACTTACGGAACCGTGTGCTAAAGATTCCACATTCATTTGCAAGGAATTTATTAACTTAGTAATTTCAAGTTCTTCTGGGTCCCAGTCAGCTGATTGTTCCATTATTGACAGGATTAAAAATGTTCTATAACTTGTTCTCCTTTCTCTTCTGCCCCTTGGAGCCTCCATCTCTGTATCCCCCTTTTTCTAGCCAGCTGCCTTCTTGTTTCCTTCTTGCCTACTTCTTCAGCCCTTTGCAGCCTCCCTTCACCCTAGCCTCTTCTTTCCCATGCCTCTGTCCCTTTTCCATTTCTTTCTCCCCTAACCTTCCCATATCCACATTCCAGAGCCTCATTTTCCTATTCTACACCTCATGTAGTTTCCATCTCTCCACACTCCTCTTGGAGCTTTCTTCTACCTGTTTCAAGTAGATGATACCCTGCCTTCCCACTCTTCTAACAGCCCCCTCTAAAAATCATGGCGCTGGAAAAAGGCATGACTCACAGCTGCCCAGCATCTGGAAAAACACTATTCCAATCACTGGTGGCTTCTCTCCTGCTTTTGATGATGATAGAAACATGGTGAACCTATCAGCAACCATCACAGGAGTGAATTGGTCTCTAATTAGACCACAGTTCCTCATCAATTTTGTTGATTCTACTTGTGAAGGCAACTTATATCTGATTGATCGCTCCAGTAATTAAATTTTCCTGGATGCTTCAATGGCATTTGGTGCTTCCACCCTTGCGTATTTTGAATCCTGATGTGGCAGGAATCAAGTAGTTGCTCTGTCCTGGATGGTTTTGAGATTTTACACTGTTTTTGAATTTGCACTCACCTAGGCAAGTGGTGAATGTTACATCATAATCCTGACATGTAGCTTTTTTGTTGATGGGCAGGCTTTGGGGATTCAGGAAGTGAGTTGTTCATCACAGAATTTCCCGTCTCTGACCTGTTGTTGCGGTCAAAGTATTTACTTGGCTGCTCCAGTTCAGTTCTAATCAATAATAACCCCAAGGATGTTAATAGCGGGAATTTCTGTGAATATAATGCTACTGAATGTTGTAGGGAGATAGTTGGGTTTTCTCTTGAGGGAGATGGTCATTACTTATGAATATACGATCAACATATGAACAAGGATCGAGAGTGGGCCACTTGGCCCTTTAAGCCAGCTCCGCTTGGCAATAAGTGGCAAGTAACATAAATACACATCTGCTGAAGCTTGAATATTATCCAGATCTTGCTGCATGTGGCCACAAAGTGCTTTAGTACCTGAAAAGTAGAAAATGTTACTGAACATTGTGCATTCATCAGTGAACTAAACCTTTGACTATATGATGGAAGGGAGGTTATTTATAAAGCAGTCAAGGATTGTTGGGCTAAGAATACTACTCTGGGAACTCCTGCAATGATGTCCTGAGTCTGAGGTGATTGATCACCATCAATCACAATCATCTTCCTACGTGTGACATAAAAGTCTATCTCGATATGATATAGTATGCATATGTCATTAAGGCATCATATTTTAAACTATTATCACTTGTTCCTACCTTAAGGCAGGATGTGGTGTAATATTGCCACGTCTTGTAATCCATATTCAAATGAACCTTGGTACAGATTAGATGTGTTATGAAAGTATGAAAGTAAAACAACTTACAGCTTTGTGTGGATTCTCCACACTGTGATCACATCTCTTTCCATCTAGCAAGAAGTTGTTCCCAAGAACATTGTTCAAATTTAGGACAGGCTAAACAGTAAGAGTCTGGCTGCTGGGAAGTTTAAGTAGGAAGAGAAATTAGATGGCAGAACGGAGAGGTTCTCACTGTTAGCTGAACTCACACACATGATGCAAGCTTATTACTGCTGCTTTTCAGTAAGTTTAAAAACTATGGATTGAGTAGAGAAGAAACCAGCCAATAAACACTGGAGGAGACCTACAAAGAAAGTTTTCTTTTAGTCAATTTTTCCTTTCACCTTTGAAGTATGCAGCAATTTCCTACCTAAATCACTGTTTAGTGAGTGAAGATGACAGTTAATCCAGCAAAACCCAGAAAGTGTTCAATGGTATTATTATTGCAGTCAAAAATAAAACCTATAACCAGCAAAAGCACTTGCCACTCTTAAGGTTCAGAGGAATATTACCTCTAAATGAGGGGGAGGAAAATTGAATAGCCATCAAAAGTTCCAGATCACAGCAAAAACCCCGTGAGAAACAAAAAGATTACTGCAACATTCCTAACACTCAAATGGAAGGTGGTGGATTTCCTTTCTGAGTTTACTTTGATCCTGATAATACATTGAACTCTGGTTCCTGGAACTCAATAATTCTCAGTCAGATAAACAAGCCATTGAATTAACTTTGCTATTGACAACGAAGACCTCCACAAACTGACCTCATCAGGGTTGTCCAATGGTCATCTTAAAAATCCAGATATAATGTGGTCAATACATGAAAATCAAAGAAAACTGAATTTTAACCTCGGATTACATCATCAAGAATTAATCTGTCTTTTAGAAAAGAACTAACAGAGACCATTGATTCATTCATACGTAGATGTACAGACAAGTAGCATGAAAATTACTTCATGGAGTTAATCAAAAAATACATCTTGAACCAACCCAAAATAGAAGCAGTACTACAAATCAGATACAAATATGAAGTCATATTAATGGGTTCACAGATTCTACAAATGATACTTAATTCATTCACCTTTAGTACAATAACCATTGTAGTCCCTACCAAAGTACATTCTGTGTCCTTGCCATCTTCACTGCTTCATCCAGTTGGTGTTCAACCTGAAGAAGTACTGATTCATCAACTGAAGGAGGCATGGTAAGTGATAATCACCTGATATCAGAGTCAATATTTAGGACAACCAGGACATCTTCCTGTAGACATGAAAATGCTATGGGTCAGGACATACGTAGGAGTGATGATGATGCTGCCTGGGATATTGTCGGGGTGTTATTTGACTAGTCCATGTGAAAATTCTCCCTATTTTAGCACGGGCCTAGCCATGTAAGGAGTACTTAGCAGGGTCTTTATTGATTTTGTTGTTGTTTGATACAACTGAGTGGCTTGCTAGACAATTTCAGAGGACAGTTAAAAGTAAACCATATTGTAGTGGGTCAGAAAGCATATGGAGGGCACAAGAGGTAAGGCTATCTCATTTCCTTCTGAAGGACGTAGGTGAGCCAGATGAGTTTTTACAACAAATCAATTCGTGGTTATTATTACCAAGCCTCGATTTAGTTCTAGATTTACTCATTCAAATCTGACTAGTTGCTGCAGTGAGATTTGGACTTGTGTGCCCAAAGCAAGAACCTGAACGTCTGAATTACTGCTTCAAGTGACATTAACACTATGCTACCGCCAAGTCATGATGTTATTATATTCTAAAACACCTCCAATATTCAGCACCCTGAGGATTGCTTTCATTTGATACAGAAACTTAAGATGCTTATGCAAAACGAAAGCACTATGTGTTCAGCATGAAGCCTAGCCTATGCAATACATATAATGAAAGATAGATGGAAGAAATGTTTAAGAAGATTAATTAGTTTGTGACAAGGTGAATTACAATACAGATGTTTTTGCTTCTAATAGAATTAACTAAAATAAATTTGTTTTTTTAAAAATGAAGTTTTAAAAATCTGGAGAATCAGAAAATACTACAAAAACTCATATTCATGCTAAAGGATAAAATCTTCCATTATCACATGTAAAATTGTACTAAATGCTTGTTGTGTGAAGCAGCAGTAGGCTTTTATTACGCTTTCAATTTATCTGTGCATGAAAGCTATTAATGAAAGACTGTTTACCATCAAAATCATACACTTTGCTTTAATATTCTAATTAAGTTCATAGCATTCATGTGTAGTCCAATGTAGCTCAAAATCCAGGGTACCATAGCAACCGCAAGACGAGTCTTATGAGCTTGCAGTCTTGGTACATAAAAAGGCACAAAAACTGAAGAGTCAAAATTCTTAATACATTTTCTTCAAAAAAAAATGCATTTTGCTTTTGTTTCTGCCATTAACACTTGAAACACAAATTCAATGCTTGTGCTTTGTTTTGCATGAAACACGTTTTCCTAATAATTTCCTCGGGTGTCAGCTGATGATCTTTGGGATCAATCTACTCTTCTTATTGATTCATTTTATAATCAATGTGCAGTGAGCCAATTTTAACTTTGTTCATTTTTGAATATGGAGAGTTACTTTCTTAATACCATTTTTGTAGTATCACTGTAGCACATAAAATGGTGTTAGCATACCATTAGGTTTAAAACACAAATGTTCCCTCTGTTTTTTCCAGAAGCACTCAAAAATACAAATGGGAGTAACAGTCTTAATTATGCTACTTGTACAATTTCCCAACTGCAATGAAAGCAGTAATTTGTAACGTAATTAAGTCATGCCTTCAGCATTATGAATAGGACAAACTAAAACACACTCAGGACCATCTTCTCTTTAATAATGTTACCTAAAATGGAGTCTTGAAAAAAAGGTGTAATACTGTTAATAGATTATGTCATTGCATTTAGCATTTCCCTAAAGATTTCTATTTTTCCAAAAATGGATTAACAAACAGCAGCAAGAGGAAAGAAAAATGACCAATTATGATCATTAATGTTGAACTCATGCAGCTTTTCTCAGCTGCAGAATCTAATTGAAAAGGCTCCAGGTCAGGCCTGATGTTAGTGAGCTTAATGAAGGAGAAGATTTCAAGATATCACATGGTGAATGTTGTAATAGACCTGAGAGAACAGGTTCCAAAAGCCAAGGACTGTTTAATGATGTGCAGGGTGGAGGAGGCACCATATCCCTGATGTAAATGTGCTTTGAAGGAGGAAATAACAAAGCAAGTGGAAAACAGTAAAGCTGGGAGACTTGGTGATCGTGCTGATTCTAAATAAGCTGCCATATATTTCCACATGGCAGTAGAGCATGATCAGCTTGCTGTGATGGGTAGCAGTAGGTTGTCCAGTTGTGATTCCAATGGCAGAAATCCAGCTGAAATCAGAGAAGGGGCGAATGTCTTCCGAATGTCTGAGTACTGCAATGGAAAATTAGACGGAAGCACTGGCATCAGTGGAGATCAATTCTTGATGAAATCAATTTGATGCAAGGTAAGTCCAATCTGCTACAAATTACAGCCTCAGATGCCAGATATTAAAAGCATATTGGTAAACATGATGGTACTCAAAGTTGTGGATGAATATAAGGTGACAGTTTATTAAGTGCACAGTATCACGTGCACACACGTTTTGAGCTGTGAATTTCTTCTGAATCTATCCCATTGCACGTAGTTGTAGTATCAAACAACATAACGGGTGTGTTCTTTTCGTGTGAAAACAGAACTTCGTCTTCACAAATGCAATATGGTAATTATTCATACAACTTCTGGTGTGAACAGATCTGCAACAAATAAATTGTAGATGATCCAATGTCAATTTTTATTTCTTTTAGTCCTCTTACCACCTGCTGCAAGTCCCGTCTGGTAAATATGGTATTCAGTTGACCAGCTATCAGTACTGATGTTACCAAGCCCACTTGATTGGATACTGTGAAGCGCTCTGCCTAGAATACATTCTGTGCCATTGCTACCATTCGTGCTTTATCCAAGTGGTGTTCAAGATGAATGAGTAATGATTCATCAATTGAAGGAGAGTGGTAGGTGGTAATCAAAAGGAGAATTCCTTGCCCATGTTTTACCAAATACAAAGAGGCCATTTAACCCTTCACTTCTGCTTCACCATTTAAGAACATTTTCTTGCACTAGCCCCATAATCCTTGATGTTTTTAACATATTCATTGATCTTAGTCTTGAACACATACACTGAGCTTCCATAACTTTCTGGGCCAGAGAATTCCAAAGATTCTGTAAGTTCACCATCCTCTAAGTGAAGAAATTCCTCCTATCTCTGTCCTAAACAGCCTGTCCTTTATTTTGAGGCTGTTTCCCTAGGTTCCCGATCTTGTAGTCAGGAAACATTCTTCCTGTGTATACCATGTCGATCCCTATAAGAACTTTGTATCTTTGAATGAAATTATCTCTCGTTCTTCTAAACTCCAGAAAATACAGGCCTAGTTTATTTAATCTTTCCTCAAAGGACAATCAATCCATCCCAAAACTAGAGTGATGAATTTTTGTTGAAAACCCTCAATGCCAAGCACATCTTTCCTCCAGTAAGGAGATCATAACCGCATACGAGGTGCATACATATAATGACAGTAAGGTATTTTTACTTCTATACATAAATCCTTAAAAACCATATAACTTTCTGTTGAGATCTTCAGCTCCCTCTGCAGTTTTTTTTTCTCTATGCTGTCTGTGCACTTATCTTCTTGTTGTGCTGCAGCCCCATCAGGCATTGCAAATGTAACCCCAAAGAATGTAACCCCAAAGAATGAGTGGATACTTTCTGTTCGGAAGTCTGTTTTCTCCACCGTGATCCACATGAACATTCCTTCTGACTCCTAAAACGTTTGACATCTCCAGCAACAAAAATACGCACTACATTCAGACACAGCTCACATGCTGCAGTGCTTTTCCAAGAATGGTGAACTATTTGGCCATGCTAGAATCCGTCAGGATGTCCTCCTCCAATTTTATCCTGTCTGTAGCCATGAAAGCAATGAATCCCAATTTTACAGTTGTAGAGTTGTAAGGAGCAAGTCTGTTTCTCTTTATTACAAACTGGAGAATTCAGAGATGCAAAACTGGGGTGTTATACCACTATCACTGGTGTCAGTGCAATATTGCAGTTGCAATATTATAAACTTACCATGATAAATACCTGTGGCTGTATTTATGATGGTAAATGTTAACAATAAAGTATAGTACAATGTGACAATATGAATTAAGATTTGTAAACAGGGTGCAGAGGCACAAGAGTGTAGAATTTCCTTACAAATTCTTCAATGTTCAAACAAGACTACAGAAGTCCTAGAAAAAAATGACTGCAAAGCCTAAACACAGACATTGTAAGAAATTTGAGAACAAATTGTGCCCCAATATTTTTAATATCTTTGATGCTGAATTTTTGTTATTATACACAAAGGAACAAATTTAATCAACAATATCTAATGGTCAAGGCAATGAACAGCTAGATAGTCAGTTACAATTCTGCTGGGCTACTTCCAGAAAATAGGGATTGTCGGGGGCTGGGTGGGGTTGAAAGCAACTGAAGGAAGATGTTGCATGCAGTGCTGAAAGGGATAAACAATGCGTCTTGATGGGATGTGGGTGCAAAGGCAGCAATAAAGTGAGTGTAAGGAGGCAGACAGAAGATGGTGGCACGTAGCCTTCTAGACTTCAGAAGGTTAACTTTCCTCTTTCAATGTTGGGCATGCCTCCAGACCATGGGCATCTTACTGAACTGGGTGGCAACTTGAGACCAGACATAATAGATTAGTTGCAAAAATGGAGAGGGCACCTCTTTGAACAAATTACCAACTAAACTATCAAGACAGCCGTTATGTTGGTGTCTGGAGATTTGATGAGAAAGAATCTCACCACTATTATTCAGGACATTATGCAAGATGACATACATTAACATAAAGATATAAGAAGAAGACCATTTTGAGTTTACAGGAAACCAAATTGTAAAGTTTATCAGATTAAAGTAATAATCATTATATTTTCAGTCTGAGTAATAAATTACAGTTTGCCAATGTATTCAAGTCTGACCCATAAGGAATCATAGTCATAGTCATTGAGTCATAGACTCATACAGCATGGAAACAGAACCTACGGCCCTACTTATCCGTGCTGACCAGGTTTCCTAAACTGAACTAATTCCATGCCTGCATTTGACCCACATCCCTCTAAATCTTTCCCATCCATGTACCTACACAAATATTTTTTAAATGTTGTTATGGGACTCATCTCTACCACTTCCTCTGGCAGCTCGTTCCATACACACACCACCCACTGGTTAAAAATGTTGCCCTCAGGTCCCTTTTAAATTTTTCCCATCTCACCTAGTGCTCTCTGGTTTTGGACTCCCCTACTCTAGGGAAAAGTCCTTTGTTACTCACCTTATCTATGTCCCTCATGGTTTTAAGAATCTCTATAAGGTCACTTCTCAGCCTCTTATGCTCCAGGGGAAAATGTCCCAGCCTGTCCAGCCTCCCCTTACAACACAAACCTTCCAGTCTCTGTGACATTCTTGTAAATCTTTTTTGCACCCTTTCCAGTTTAATAACATCCCTCCTACAGCGTGACCATTCAACTCAATAAATCATTTCATTGAGTTGAAGGGATTTCCTTATAACATTTATGACACATTGGAGATATATTAGAGAAATTTTTGGAAGAGCTGGAGAATTGATCAATATTCATATCACAACAAGGCAGCCGACAGACAGCGTAATAAAAGCAAAATGCTGCAGTTGCCGGAGATATGAAATAAAACAAAAAGTGCTGGCAAAAGTCAGCAGGTCCAGCAGCATTTCTAAGAGAGGCAGAGTTAACATTTCAAGTACAAAATTATTCTTGAGACCCCAAATTGGAGGGGGTCATGGAGAGGTGTTTCTTTTTCAACAAATTGTGTCAGACTTGCTAAGTCTCAGGGTTGCTGTCTGTCTTAAAGTTCAGAATACTAACACTGCTTTGCAAGGTCTTACATGAAACTATGTGAACTTCTCAAACGAGAAGAGTTCCTACTCCCTGAATTTACAGTTTGTGATTGACAACATAGAAACGAGACTTTCATGCCACATTCACGTTTTAGTCTTACTTAGCCCTTTCACGGATGAAAATCATGGAAACATATCATTATAGTCACTGGCTTGTAACTGACCAGTATAGAAAAGATTCATCTACAAGGCAATGAACACATTCAAAGACTATCAGAAATGTACAAACACAAATTTGGGGCATTGTACAAAGCACACCTACCTCCAAACAATATGCTCACTCAGCTTTCAAGCATCATATCTGGCCTCATACAGCAATGTCTAAATCGGCAGATTGCATATTGGACATTTCTAGATTCAGACTTTAGCCATTTCTAGAATCCACCAAACCAGAGTGGAAGTAAGTCATTCTCAATCATGACCAGCTGTCTAAGAAGAATGACAAAGTTACTGCTTCCTCATATTTGTTCCTTTAAGATTAGCCTAAACCGTATCAGAAAAGTACAACAAGGTCCATGCCTCTCAGAGTGTTCAGATAGAACCATAAAGTTATTAAGTGGCTGCTTCTACCTGAATGTCCAGGAGTAAATTCACTGTGTTTACTCCTACCTTTTCCTTCGCAATGCTGCACTTATCCAGGTTGGTTAGAGGGGCTTTTATTTAATCTATTCTAATATTTCCTTGACATATAATCTACATGGCCAGTTTCACAAAAAGGCCTTGGGAATGAGGTAGTCTTCTTTTCATTGCAGCTTGCTCTTGGCTGCATCTCAGGAACTTGGTTCTGCACATTCTGATGTCACACCCTGCATACTATTGGCATTACAATCTGAGGAGAAACTACAGCAAGTTCTTTTAAATGTACACTTCTGGGAAAAGCAATGCAAGAAGGAAGGAAAGTCTAAGCAGGAGGAAATGAATACCGCAAAAAAGACTCCAGAGGAAATTCCAATAGTCTTGTCCTATACTGGTTGAAAAATCTTTAGGGATGGGAGCAAAAAAACCTACATTGTAAATTCCAGTTTTAATCCTGGGACTGGCAAACTTTCAAAGTGGAAATATGTTTTTATTACATTTTCCTGCATTTGAACTAATAAATTATGTGTGCTAATCAGACTTTGGAATGTATACTATTATAATCTGACAATAAATAAGATGATTGCCTTGACCATGCAGGGAATTTGTTCTGACCCAGAGCATGTTGTTACTGTGTATCATTGTCATGTTTTCTTGCATTTTTTGCTGAAGATTCTTACGTAGTTTGTTTGCATCTTAAAGCAGTTAGGACAGATCTTGGTTTTAGTTTATTTGATATCTGGTCCTGAGCATGATCTCAAATCTATCCTATGTTTTTATAATTAGTTCTTTGGATATGTAACGATGACAAATCTGTTCAAGTATATGATATCCCTATAAGTGGTAAAATTCGTCAATGTTCTTGAGGGAAGAAGTTATCTACTCTCTTGATATTTTGGAGATGTTTAACGGACATCAAGTCTGTATTATCAGGTGGACATAAAAGATTTATTTTTAATAAGAACAAGGAATTCTGCCTGGTTCCCATATGATATTTATCCTTCAAACAGATTCATCAAAACAGATGATCCTTTTTATTATCACATAGCTGTTTGTGTGAGTTTGCTTTTTGCAAATTGACTGCAACGTTTTCCACCTTACAACAGTGACTAAACTTCAAAATACTTTATTGACCATAAATTGTTTTGGAATGTTTTGATTTCATGAAAGACATTGCATAAATGCAAACTAAGATAACAAGCATGGGGCTGGATGAACACAGCAGGTCAAGCAGCATCATAGGAGCAGGAAAACTCGACGTTTCGGGCCTAAACCCTTCATCAGAAATGGGGGAGGGGAAGAGGGTTCTGAAATAAATAGGGAGAGAGGGGGAGGCGGATAGAAGATGGATAGAGGAGAGGATAGGTGGAGAGGAGGCAGACAAGTCGAAG
>JAHRHZ010000017.1:7967164-7983664 GCA_024137785.1 Ginglymostoma cirratum | reverse complement strand
GGCCTAGACCCTTTCTGATGAAGGGTCTAGGCCCGAAACGTCAAGTTTTCCTGCTCCTATGATGCTGCTTGGCCTGCTGTGTTCATCCAGCCCCACGCCTTGTTATCTCGGATTCTCCAGCATCTGCAGTACCTTTTATCTCCTCTTAACCTTCTCAGTTTTGATGAAAAAGTCTGTTTCTCAGCCTTCTAATGATGCTATAATCTTAGTGAATCCCTTTCTCACCTGTTCCGCGAGATGAAAACTTATTGAATACATCCACAGAAGGCCAGTGAGACCTGTGAGAGCAGCTTTAGAACTGAATTTTGAATTTTTATATGTCAACAGTTCAATTTCTTTAACAAATGTTGATAACATAAACATTAAATGTGAACAAAGGCCAATGACTGGAAAGGGTTCATAACTCTAACAATTTAACAGAGAAGGAAGACATAGATTCATGCTACATATTGCTACCATCCCAAACGAGACTGCTAATTTATAATGTGATCCATTCAGGCACTAGTAAACTTTTTGTTTAAATTAGACAAAATTTGAATCCCAGGTACTTTTAAAAGAAAATATTCCATGTTTTTGAACAAAACAAAATAAGCTTTACCATGCAAGGTTAGAAAACAATCTATAATAATCATCTTATACTCTAGCATCTAGCACTAACAGGAGTTATCAGAAACTAGGATCTAACATATGCAGAGTACATCAGGTAGCAGATGCGGTCAAGGCAGATCTCATGGAATCTTCAGAAACCCACCTATATGTCAGTGACACTGCAGAACACCATATCTCAATAAATCTTTGCTTTCTCCACAAGAGATTTCAACTTTTCACTTTCAAAGGCTGAACCTTAGAACTCCCTAGCAACTCATGTTCAACCTAGAGGCCTTCTTGCCTCTTCTCCCATCTGAAAGTTGTTGTCAGACAACAGGACTCAAACTTAGAATGCCTCAACAACTGCTCGCATTATAGCTGTTCATTCTCTCCTCCTGAGATTGCTTACTACTGGATTCAGAAGACTGCAACACAGATCCATGAAGCAAACAAACTATTCAACTTCTTTAGGTAGGCACTGCCCCTATGTTTCTCCAAACTCCAGTCTCTCAGTTGTACTGAGCTTCAGCTGCCTGCAACCATTACCGTTACTGCTTGGAACCTCTTCTTCCACTCCCGAGTGCTTTACTGACCAGAATCCTGAAAGTAGGAATGTTGTAAAAGTAATATAAACTATAATACACAACTTATACTCCAACAATGGAGAATTATTATGAGGTAAACATTGTTTCCAGAAACTATGATGGATAACTCCATAGGACACAGCTTGGACTGTTTTTAACCAACTGACTGGGTGTGCCCCGCTCCAGCTTTGGACCCTCCTCCATCACATATTCTCCTTTTCACACCAGCCTCTGAAAGGCAAGCATACTACTGATAGAATAGCAAAGTAAGTACTGCTTAGTACTTTGCACTTACAATGTGGAAAACATGAATTGCACATAGGCAGCTTTCACACTGTCATTGGAACTCCTGGGTGTGCTGATATTGGAGTTCTTAGTCTTCACTGCAATGTCACATAGAAGCATTTTTCAGAGTCACCTTAAAACATTTAATTCTTCATAATATTCTCTAAAAATAGGGCTGTGACGTAGTGACATAATTTATCCAGTAAGATTGATAGAATTGTAAAGAAGAAAATGCGCAATAGGGTAGTAAGTTTGACAAGTTTGAAGTTAATAATAGTGCCAGAAGAGGAAGCAACTTCAAATTTCTGTTCTTTTTTCTACTTACCTCAGAGATGGTGAACCATTTTCTTTTGAGGGCCACTGGTACATGGACAAAAGCAATACAGGGCTGCACACTCTAAAAAAAGCTTGATTTACTTTTTCAAAATGAAGTCTGAAGCGTTCAACTCACTTGCAATTTTAATGCAATGGCTGAGGTTTCTTAGCCTTAATGAGCCATCCTACGTCTGCTGGCAATGAAAGTGTTGCTATTCACAACTGTTGTTCCAAATTCACATCTGTTAATCTGATGTGCATAGCTCTTTGCCAGAGAACATTTTGAAAACAACTCATAGCTGAATGTAGTTCTAAATATTGGTGCAATTCTCAGCACCTGTCTTCCGAAGTTTGGATAGTCAGCAACATCTAAATGAAGCCTTGTTGTATTTGGTGTTTGGATCATAGTTGCTTTGCAGACTTCAAGTAGAAGTTCTCCAGATATTTCAACAGCTTCAATACCGAATGGTGTGGCAAAGTATTTAATTCCAGTTCTTTCATTCTTTAGGGTCTTGAAATCAAGTACGAAAATTTCTGAACCAAATTTTTACACTCTCTGCATACTCCTCTTTTGTTGCAGGTTTTTGTTCATTAAATTTAAGAAAATGCACAGACTTATCCTTTTCCAGCTGAATAGCTTTAAATAGGGTTCAGATGATTCCACACTTCAAAGAAGAGAAAGAAGAGGCTGGTTAGGCTTTGGCATTGAGCACAGGCAAGCACTACCTAATGTTAACCATGAACGTCTAATTACACAGCCTATCCCTATTCAACTTGCACCGTACCCAACTGGCACCCTGCTTACCTGACACACTACCACTTAACCATCTAGAATCCTATCCTCCTGGCACCTTAACCGCACACTTACCTTCTGTACTTACCATTTGACAGCAGCTGTCAAAATGACTGTCTGTGATTCCAGATCATTAACTTTCAGAATATGACAGATGGCTTCTGTGGAAAAATAAGAGTGTTTGCCTTCCACCGACAGTTCTACATTGCGAGAGAATTGTCAAAATGGAAGCATGGCTCTGTATTTCTGCAGGAGCCCTGATCACTATCTTACATCAGAAGTTTGGAACTCTATCCTATTGAAAAAAAAATGCATGGAGTGGCAATTTTTGTGAGACTGCAACTCCCCGGAAAAACTGGCCCACTTTCCCTTGAGTCAGTATAGCTGCAATCGCAATAATGCACTCCTTCATCAAATCTTTGTCCAAATGAGGTCTAGGTTTTGTTTTGCAATAAGGTCAGTCACCACATAACTGACTTGAGTAACTGACACAGTCCATGTCCTTTATCAGCCTTGTAAAAATTGCTCACTGCACATCCAAATTCTTTTCAAGTGCTCTGATTTTATCCACCATTGTTGTTCTTCAAGTCCTTCATATTTGATGTGCTTTTGTGCTGTAATGTCATTCCAAGTTGGGTTTTTTCATCTGAAAACTGCTTATTCACAAATCTGGCACAAACTTATATTTCACCTCCACAAATAAAAAGTTGTTTGTCCATTTCTCATTACTCCCGTCTTCACCTTTCTGATTTTGATTGCAGAAGGTATTTTGTTGGTCATTCTGTAATCGACCTTTTGATATAGATATCAGCTGGTGTTTCTCAGCTAGTCACTCCTGCACCACTGCTGCTGATTCTCTGACATGGATGCCAAGCTTTTAGACTGCTCTCCTTCAAGGTACTTCTTTCTGCATGTTTGCCATGCTCTCAAGCTCCTCTTCACAAGTCCTTTCTTTGGCTGGGGTTCCTGCGCTGTCAAGCTCCTCCCCATATTATGCAGTACCGCTGAGGTCCAGTGTGTTGTCTGCCCCAGGATCTTGTCAAAGGCTGGTGGGCCCAATGCAAGTACGCCCAACCTTAGGTTGTTAAGTTATATAATACAGTAAAGTAGAAAAATGGGACAGAAGTGGACCCAGGATCAAACATACCCCTAAAAGGAGATCAAACATTGATAGGATGCCTATTATTAGAAGCAGGGAGGTCAAGTAGTAGCAGTCCAGGAAAAGATAGAAGACAAAATAGAGGGAGTAGTTTAACAAGGTCAAGAAATATAATACAACCAAGGAATGTCCTGTTGGGAGCAAGATTTTGAATAAAAAATGGAGGCCAAGATCTAAGAGTAGATTTACCAGAGACAGGAGAAGCAATTTTGGAGATTTTTTTGTGGCTTTGTAGCAACAAATGCATGCCATGTTTTACTAGCATCATGAGGGGCAGCTTTCAGGCATCTTTATGATGCTTGTAGCTTTTCTTTGTGGGATGAAAGTAGTGAATTTGAAAACATTGTTATAAATGGACTTAGAGCAGAATTGAAAATTGGAAGTCAGAGACTTCTGGGGCTTTTAAGTACAATCCATTAGAAATCAGACAGAATTGGTCTAGTGTTTTTCAATCAGCAATCTTATTTGTCAAATGTTGGCCTCATTCTGATCAGTCAATGTAGAATTACAATTTCATAAAAAAGATGCAGTGATGTTCAAAACTACAATACAGCAACTATGAAATCTCAATGCACAAATGAATTGGCTGGGCACCTAAATGAGGCTAGATGCCACTTCTAATGTATTAGAGTTGAGGACAGCTATGAAAAATCCCCAAGTTGAAGATATTATTTGAGCAAATGAAACATTGAAAAAAAAATTAAAATAGGCAGTATTTTCAAAACTTTTATAACTGGAAGATAGGAATGTGAAACATGTGAATGATGCTTCTTATGCGAGTCTCTATGATGGGTTTTCAAGTGCAAGAGCATTTATAACTTTTCATGTGGAAAAGGGAGATAAATGTTGTCCAGTACCTCGGTATGCTAAGAAGATCGGAAGAGGAGTAAAAAGTACATAACAGCAGAAACTCTCAATGTTGGTGAGATGGTAGAATACCGTTTTACTTAGAGAAAATATTAGAAGAAATTTTAAAAAAGATTCAACAGAAATACCTATTGAGAGCTACGTTAATAATAAGTCACGATAGAATAAGTTACACTGAAAGAAATATGTGAATGAAGAGGGACTGCAGATTGAAATTGCAATTTTAAATCAGATGCTGGAGAATGGAGAAATATCCAAATTGTAATGGGTGGTTAAAAGCAGTCAGCAATCTAATTGTGTGACAAAGAAAGGAACAGGTTCTAGAAGAAACTCTTGGGCATATTGGAAAGAGGATGCTGGGGACTGACATTAATATCCAAAAAAAAAGGGAATGTGATATTTGGTAATTTTATATGTTTGTCTTTATTGTTAGTTTATACAATTTATTTATTTTAAAAAAGAAAAATGTTGTAATCTAATAAGGTCTGAAGAATTAAGGAATGGGTGATGGATATATTAATCAAGAGTTAGTTGGGTGGGAGTTGCCTGTATAAATATGGGAGTTAGCAATCAATGGGGCATGAGTTTAATAGAATATGGTTAACTGAAATAAAGGTCTCATTAAAAGTATGGACTTGGGTTCTGTTCAAAAGCATTTATCTTCAAGTGTATAGCAATCAGTATACTATATAAAATCAGCATAATATCCCTGAACTTGTATTCTATGACCCTATGAATAATGTAGGGAATACTGTGAACTTTTATAACAGTTTTCTTTAACTGCTCTGCCACCTTTAAAAAAATTTACGCATATATGCGCCTAAATCTCTCTGCACCTGCGCATCCTTTAGAATCGTATCTTTTCATTTACACTGCCCCTTCTCCATGTTAAATGTCATCTGCCATGTATCCAGCAACTGCAACAACCATTCAATGTTTTTTTGAAGTTCCACGCTGTCCTCCTCACAGTTTACAATTCTTCCAAGTTTGGTGCCATTCATAAACTTTGAAATTGCATACCGCATATGAACGTCCAGACCATTTATGTAGATCAGGAAAAGTAAGAGTCTAATATCCCAATACCATTCCTGGAGCAGCTCCACTATAAACTTTCCTCTATCCTGTAAAATAACCATTAATTATTCCTCTTTCTTTTCTATTCCCTCAGCTAATTTTGTATCCTTTTTGCAATTGGGTTCTCCATTCAATTCTCAATTGTATTTACTATCTTATAGCTGCCATGAGCAAACCTTTTCTTCTTTATTTTAATTTCTATCTCCTTTGCTATCCAGGGAGCTCTGGATATGTTTGCTCTACCTTTCCTTTAGAGAGAGTATATTTCAACCGTGCCCAAACTATTTCCTCTTTGAACAGAGGCCATTGTTGGTTACGATTGTTCCAGTTCTTGTCCATTGGGCTCAGCTTTTTGCTTGACTCACTGAAGCCTGTTCTCCGCCAGTTGATTACTTTTACTCTGGATTGACCAATGTTATTTTCCACCATCATCCTAAATCTTATGACATAATGATCACTGCCCCCAGATGTTCCCCCACTGTTACTTGATCTAATTAGCCCACTTCTTTCCCAAGAACTAGGTTGAGTAGTGTCTCCTCTCTTGTTGGACTGAATGTTCACTGCTGCTGGAAATTCTCCATAATACAATCTATGAACACTTGCCCCTCACTGCCCTCACAATACAACTATTCTAAACTGTATACGGAATATAAAGTTCCTCATGATAGCCATTCTGATATTTACATCCCTCTGTAACCTCCTTGCAAATTTATTCCTGTACATGTTTCACAGTAGTTAGTAGCCTAAAGATTATTGTAAATGTGTAATTGTACTCTTTTTATTCTATAGCTCTATGTAAATTGATTGTGATCCTCATTTCTTTGAAACATGCTCTTTCTCCAGTATTGCAATGCTTTCTTTAACCTAAACATGCCACCTCTCATTCTTTTATCCTCTTTCTCACACTTTGTGAACACCCTACTTCCAGGAATGTTTCACATTCAGACCTACCCTTTCTTTTGCCAGATCTCCATCATCACCACAACATCATAATTCCATCAGGCAATCTGTGCCAATAACTCCTTGATCTTATTAACAATACTCTGTACATTCACATACTTATAGTCTAACCATGATTGGAACTTTCTTTCTTTCTCCTTTACTCTGACCCCACCAATTAATCTTGTCTCTTCTAGTGTTGTCTGCCTCTCTCAGCATTTTGTACACCCTGATATTCTCTTCTGGTTTTTACACTCCTGCTCATATAAACTTCCTTCTCTTTAAAAATCATAGAAGTTTGCCTTTCTCAATCAATAATTTGTAGCAAAACCAATAGATCATTTTACCATCAAACTGGTGGAATGAATAAGGTTTTTAATGGTCTTGATTTGGTAAAAAAATGAATTATTTTGATGGGAATCTATATTTATCTCAAGAAAACAGAATATATACTTGAAATAATAATTTGTAAAGATTTATAGGTCAAAGGGAAGACAGAATTAAATAGAAAATCAGTGATTAAAAAGTGGAGTTCAGCTTAAGCTGATTATAATTCACTGGAAAGTAAATGTGGAACCATATGACTATAAGCTGTAGGAGCAGAATTAGGCCATTTAGCCCATGGAATATTTCCCGTCATTTGATCATGGCTGATATGTTTCTCAACCCCATTCTCCTGCCTTCTCCCACTAACCTTTGATCCACTTACAAATCAATAACTCATCCATCTCTGTCTTAAATATACTCAATGACTTGGCTTTGACTGCCTTCTGCAGCAATGAGTTCCACAAATTCACCAACTTCAGGCTGAAGAAATTCCTTCTTATTTCAGTTCTAAAGGGTCGTCCCTTGACTCTAAGGCTGTGCCCTCGGGTCCTAGACTCTCCTACTCGTGGGAACGTTTTCTCCATGTTTGCTCTATTCAGGCTTCTCAGTATCCTGCAAGTTTCAATGACATGCCCCTCATCCTTCAAAGCTTCAGCACAAACCCTGAGTTCTCAACTGCTCCTTATATGACAAGCCCTTCATCGTGGCATCATTCTTGTAAATCTCCTCTTGACCCTCTCCAAGGCCAGCATATCCTTCTTTCGGTATGGAGCTCAAAACTTCTCACAATATTTCAAATGCAGTCTGACCAGGGCCTTATACAGGGTCAGCAGTACATCTCTACTCTTGAATTCTAGCCCTCTTGAAATGAACGATATCATTGCATTTGCCATCATAACTGTCAATTGAGCCTGCATGTTAAGCTTAACAGAATACTGAGCTAATACTCCTGAACCCTTTTATGCTTCAGATTTCCAAGCCTTTCCCCATTTAGAAAATATTCTATGCTTCTATTCTTCCATCCAAAGTGCATGACCTCACACTTTCCCACATTGTATTCCAGCTGCCACTTCTTTGCTCATTTTCCTAGCATGTCCAAATCCTTTTGCAACCTCCCTCCTTTTTCAACATTACCTATCCCTCTACCTACCTTTGTATAATCTGCCAATTTAGCAACAATGCCCTGAGTTCATTCGTACAGATCATTAATGTATAACATGAATGGTTGTGGTCCCAACGCCAGCCCCTCTGGAGCTCCACTAGTCACTGACTGCCTGAAAAAGCTCCTGGACAGTTTTTCAAGAAGTGTAGCAGTTTTATTAACATATACAATTCTTACACACGTATCTTTATCATTTTAGCTATTAAACTGTCAAGAAATGTGTAAAAGGACCAAGCATCCCATTAAGCATAAAAACTGCTGAAGTACTCAAGGCCACTAAATTATCTGCTGACACTATTGCAAGAGATGCATATTTAAATGTTAGAGACTTGCAATACGTATTTAGCAATTCCAGTTGATCATTTATTTCCAACTGGAACTGCCTGGCTGGCATGGTCTTGGTGTCAACTGTATGGTATATAAACTATTACTTGGGTAATTTGTATGTGCACCAGATCATAAGAGCCAATGTTTGAGTTCCAGACAAGCTGTGTTGTGTATAAAAGTGCCAACATAAACTTGTTTAAATTGTCAAATAAACACACCACCTATCTAAGTGATATGTACATCTCACAATAGACAGTATTCAAATCCGCGGACTATTGTCAAACAGGTCCTGTTTTGTACACATAACAATGCATGATATGTATTATTTTTGCTGATTTTAGAGGAATATTTACAAATATTCAGCATTTGTGGTCAACTGTTGTCAGGTTTTAGCCTTACATAAGAGTACATTTCGCCCCATTTGACTGCCGATCCTGATCCAGCACAGAATGAGGCTATTCAGCCCACTGTGTTCATGATGGTCAACAAAGAATCGACTATATTATAGCTTACTATCCAGCTATTGGCCATAGCCTTGAGGGCTATGGCAATGCAAGTGAACATTTAAATACTGCTTAAATGTTACATAGTTCCTGACTCAATCATCCATTCTGGAGCCGAGATCCAGACTCTCACCAATATCTGATTGAAAATATTTTTCCTCAATTCAGTCTTTGCCATGTACCTCCTCCCTTAAATCCATGAATTCTGGAATTGACTTCCCTAATAATGGAAAATGTGGCTTTGTAATCACCCTATGTCCCTCATAATCTTTTACACTTCTATTAAGTCCACTCTGCACCTTCACTGCTCAAAGGAAAACAACCCCCATCCAATCTGTCCTCACAGCCTAGGCAGCATTTTCATTAATCTTCTCTGTATTCTCTGTCATGCAATCAATAATTCTTATAATGCGTTGACCAGAACTATACGCAGTCCTACTATTGTAGTCTAACCAACATTTTATACAGTTCCAGAGCAACCTCTCAGCTCTTGTACTGTATGCCTTAGATAATAAAGACAGGTATCTTGCACACCTTGTTAACAACCTTACCTGGATCCTCTGCTACCTTCAGGCATCTATGGATATGCACACCAAAGTTCCTCTGATCTTCAGTACTTTCTAGTGTCCTACCATTTATAGCACCATCCTTGCCTTGTTAGCTCTTGTAACAAACAACACTTGACAATTATCCTATCCTTCCAGCCTCTCAGCCAGTTTTGGATCCAGCATGCCACTTTTCCTTAGATCCCATGGGCTCTTACTTTATTGACCCGTTTTGCAAATGGGACCTTATCAAAAGCTTCGTTAAAGTCCATGTAGTGTAACTCTTCAAATGTATTACTCTCATTAACACTCCTGGTTACCTTCTCAAAAAAATTGATCAACTTTTTCAAACCTGACCTTCCTTTCACAAAAACATGCTGATTATCCCTGGTTACTCCATGTTTCTCAATGGGAAAATGCATTCTATCCCTTAGAAGTCTTTTTAATTACTTTCCCATCACCAAGATTAGACTGAATGGCCTATAATTCCCTGGTCTATCCCTACCTCCCTTCTATTAAATAGTAGAACAATATTAGTTGTCTGGCACCTCACCCATGGCCAGAGTGGATTTGAAAATGACTGCCAGGGCCATTGATATCTCCTCCCTTGTCTACATCAACAGCTTGGCTGTCTTATACTATTTCACAGTTATCACCCTGATGTCTCTACCTGCGTCACACTTTTCCATTACTGACACAAAGTATACTTTGGAGGATTAGACAAGTATCCTCTGGGCAAATATTACCTCTACAGCCTCTAATTGTCTTTCCCAAGTTCTTCCCTTACTCTTCATATATTTAAAAAAAATCTTTGGGGTTTTCCTTTAATTTACCTGTGAATGCTTTCTCATCAACTGTCTTAGCTTTCCTAATTTACTTTGTAAGCTACTTCTTGCCATATTGAGCTATTGGTATCTGCCATCAGCTTCTCTTTCTTTCTTGATCCGATCCTTATTGTCCCTTCACATACAGGGTTCTCCAGTCTTGGTCCAACCCTTTGAATTTATGGAAAAATAATTGTCCAGTATTTTTTCTATTTCCTGTTTGAGTGCTACCAGCTGCTCTCTGACAGTTTTATCCTCACACAGCTGCTCCAGTCTACTTGGGCCAAATTATTCTTGATCCTAGTAAAAATTAGCTTTTCCCCAGTTTAGAAATTTTATTCCCAGTTCTTCCTTGTCTTTTTCAATAACAATTCTAAATCTAAATTATGGTTATTATCTCCAAAATACTCCCGTAGAAATATGTCTTCCATCTGCCCAAGTTCACTTCTGAATAATATATTCAGAACAGGTCCCACCCTTGTTGGGCTTTCTATGTACTGGTTAAAAATGATTCACTGGAGGCAATTTAAGAATTTCGCTCCCTCTCAAGTTTACACAGAAAATTATTTCAGTTAGTAATTGGGTAGTTAAAATGTCCTCCTATGACTGTCTTATTGTCCTTATGCTTCACTGAAATTTGATTATATATTTAATGCTTTATCTCACTCTCACTGTCTGGGGGTCTTTAGTCCATACCCAACAGTGTGATTTGTGTTTTTTCTGTCTACTCGTTTTCCCTCATTTAATGATCCTTCCAAAATATCATCCCTCCTCGCTATGATAATTGATTTCTTGATAAATTTTCTGAGCCCCCTCCTCTCTAAACTCTGTCTATCTTTTCTGAACATTCTATAACCTATAATGCTGAGCTGCTAATCATGCCCATCTTTCAGCCAGGTCTCAGTCATTGCTACGTTTCCATGTTCCTATCTGTGCTCTCAGCTCTCACTCCTCAGGCCTCTTGCCTTTTAATGCATTCCATGACGTCTTCCTAAACTCATTTCTTTCTTATGTAGCCTTTGATTCCTCTGCCTACCTTTGAAGTAATGAAACAGGTGGCCATCTGTTGAACTGCTTCAAAGAGTGTTCTGATGGCTAATTTGTCAATCAATGAAAAGATCAAAGCAAATTATACAACTGATACTGTGACATCTGAACCTCAATAAGCTTCAGTGCAGAAGAGCAACTCACAGTCCCACAAACTAAGCTAATGAATCAAAAGATTTTTCCCCTTTTAGAATGCGAGTCAATTTAATGGTCTGAAATCACTATACCCTGAATTGAATCACTGGCATCTTGATTGCTATGTGTAGACTCACAACACATACCCTTATTCCACATTACTAACAAATACTACACAATGAGTGTAGAGGTTAGTATCACAAAATTGCGTCCCATCTGCCTAATCTCTGCCTGCCCAACATTGTTTCTTTTTCACATTAGGATTGCAAGATGCAACCCAGAAACTATAAGCAGTACTCTAGTTGTGATTTTATCAACACCTCAGATAGGTACAGCAACACTTCCCTCCTTTTATACTCCATTTCCCCTTATAATAAAGACCACCATTCATTTGCCTTTCTAATTCCTTGTTGTACTTTCATGATAATGTTTTGTGATTTATTAATTTATCCTCTTCATTGTATTTTTCTTCATCTTTTATTGATTTCTAAAATGTTCTTAATTTTCTAGTCTACACTAATCTCATAGGATTGTAAGCCAGTTCTTTCCATTTGATATGATCCTTAACTTTCTTAATTAGCCAACAATTGTTTCACAAAGGAATATATATTTGTTAAGAAATATGACATATCTCATTTCCAACATATTTGTCTACCTTCTTATTTGTAAGCATTAATTCCCAGTCTATGTTACAAAGACTGTCTTTATACCCTTATGAAATTAGTTTCATATCCAATTTTCTTACTCTCAAACTGCACCTAAAGTTCTATCATGTTATGATTACCCTTTCCAAGAAGATCCTATACATTGTTACAATTAATTGATCTGTCTCATCAGACATTACCAAGTTCTATAAATTCTTTACTAAAGGAAAAGATTAAACTCAGAAACAGGCAACATATCAGAGGTCAGAGGTATTTTCATAAATACTACTAGCAAAGATTTCAAATACATACAGATATAATTCAGTGAATCTAGCTCATTCTTCCATTGTAAGCTTCAGTATCCCAATTTTCACTAATATATGATTCTAAAGTTTTCTTTTACTGACTTTACCTGAAGATTATCATATAGACACTCCGTGAAACAATCCTTCCTGACTTCAAAGTTGAACAAACCTTTATTGATTTGGCACTTTTCCTACACTTTGTGTTTCAATAAGTATTCAAGTACAACTGATTTTTCATGCTATTGTAGAAATAATTTTAAATTGATCAACTAGTTTTGATCAATAATGGTGTCAAAATATCGTTAAAGTTTTCATTCCCATCAAGAGCAGGCAATTAACTCTTCTGTCATCAGCCGTCAGAAAATTGAAATCCATTATCTATTAAAGCTCAAATAAGACATATTTCCCATCATGCACATTCTTGTACTGTTTAGTTTTTAATTTCCTTTCTAACTATTCTTCACAACTGCAAATTTATCCTATGGTTCAAAAACATTCTTCTGAAACAAAAACTGTGTGGGCCATGTTGAATCTCTTTCCAGTTATTTATTTCACTGAGATAATAATATTAGAAATGGGGCAAATTGGATTTCAGACCATAGGTGAAGAATTGAATCAACAACTTAGACAAAGCTTTAGCATTATAAAGAAGACATTTACAACTTAACTGTTTTTGATAGGTGACAGTGAGCAATAGATTAATCTATAAAACCAGATTTGTCCTCTCGTTACACATATAAAACCAGATTGTACAGAGAGAGTCAAGGTTGACAGAATTGTGCTGGATAAAATGACCTTCATCACTTTAACTCGCAGGCAGTAGAGTTGGGTGAGGAAGCACTATTCCTGTGCTGATAAAGAGACAGGAATGGTGTAGGAAGCCAGTAAGCAGAATTGTCATCTGCTGTCCTTGGATGAGCAGCTTACCTTTCCTGAAGGATTTTGGTGATTTTTTGAAGGATTTTTTTAATGACAATTGACATCAGTGGTCATCATTGGGCCAACTTCTTATAATTCCAGATTTTCTTTTAATAGATTTTAAATTGTATTGTTTGCTATGTTAGGGTTTGAACCCCTGTCACTAGTGCAGTAGCCTGGGCCTCTGCATTACTAGCCCAGTGACAATACCTCTAGGTCATCATCCATCCTCAGAGGACTCATTGGGAGGGCCTATGAATTAATATGGTGCAGAAGGAGGCCATTCAGCCCCTCATGCCTGCATCGGCTTTTCAATCACCACACGTTGGCACCTCTGTAATAATAAGCAATGTGGATGAGGGTTGCCAGGGAAGCGCACACCTATTGCTCAGATTACTCTCAGGGTCACAGATGTTACAATATGATTTAGAGGAGAAACCGGGATCTGCGCTGTCCAATTGGAGGGCCACACACTCACATCTTATGGGAGGGATGGTGGGTCTGCCATGTATCTACATCCTCTAGGAAGGTAAGACCTGTTACATGCCTGAGGGTCTCAAGGCCCTGCAGGAAAATATAAGGATGTAAGATTGGCAAAAGCATTTTGTATGTCAAAATCTGATAATTGTGGTGCCATATGAAGGGAAGAGTTCAAACTTTTATAGCCCATGGTAATGGAAGTGTGTCAGTGAAATAATCAGGCATTGCAAAAGTACAGTGAAGGATTATTGCATTGGGCAGCACTACAAGGATGATGAGGGTATAAGACTCACAAGGAGTAGCCTTGGAATATGGGACAACTTAATAATGTTCACCAGGGAGTGGACTTCCCAATATTACTAATATGTATTTGACAATAGAGTAATTGGAGCATAATCCTGCTGCAGTGCATGGTCATAGATGTGCTCAATGTCTCATAGCTACTTCAGTACTAACCCTAGACCAGGACAAGGTTGATTCTTGCACCTTAGCTTATATAGAAATGAGAATATCACAGCCATAGTGGAAAGGAAAGAAAAACCACCTGTGCATAGGTAAAGCAAATTAAAATTGAACTCAATCCTTGAGAAGTATTGCATACAGTAATGCAGAGGCTGCACGTTTCAAGTGGAACTAATGCAGCAAAAATGGTATATTTTCAAGGTCAACCACTGCAGAAATTGGTGTAGCACCATCACGTGTTCAAACGAAAGTTGGCACATTAAAATATACCTGATTCAAGGTGTTTCGGTCCTTTGCTTGATTTGCCTCTATAGAAAAGATGAATGTTGGAAGCATTAGATCATTGAGTCATGCAGCATGGAAGCAGACCCTTCAGTCCAACTAGTCCATGTCAACCATGTTCCCAAAACAAACTAATCCCACTTGCCTGCATTTGTCCCATAACCCCCCAAACATTTCCTATTCATATACTTATGCAAATGTATTTTAAATGTTGTAACTGTACCTGCATCCACCACTTCATCTGGTAGCTCGTTCCACACAAAAAAAAACACTCTGTATAAAGAAGTTATCCCTCATGTCCTTTTTAAAACTTTCTCCTCTCACCTTAAAAATATGCCCCCTAGTTTTTTACTCCCTCGCCCTAGGGAAAGGTCCCTTGCTATTCACCTTATCTATGCCCCTCATAATTTTATAAACCTCTTCAAGGTCATCTCTCAACCTCTTATACTCCAGTGAAAAACAGTCCCATTCTATCCAGCCTATTTTTATAACTCAAGCCCTCCATTCCCGGCAACACCCTGGAAAATATTGTCTGAACTCTCTCCAATTTAATAACATCCTTCCTATAGCCAGGCAACCAGAACTGCATACAGTACTCCAGAGGAGGCCTCACCAAAATCTCCTACAACCTCAACATGATGTTAAATAGTTCAATGGCATTGAACATCAGAGATATTTAGCTTGACACACTGCAATACGTAGAACATTACTACAAATTGAGAGAAGAAAATCCGACCTCAGTTATTAGAAATTATTTGACAGATGAATGGACGTTAGTTATAACCTTTCTCTCTCAACAATATTCCCTTCCATTTTGTGAATTTTACTGCACTACACTTATGCATTTATGCACTCACTGCATCTCAGAGAGTTGTCTAACATTTCAAGATAATTCAAGGCCACATACCTTTAGGTGCAAATAATTTTAATAATTCAGTTATAGTCAGAGACTTTTTCCCAGGGCGGAAATGACTATTACGAGGTGGCATAATTTTAAGATGATTGGACGAAGGTATAGGGGAGATGTCAGAGGTAGGTTCTTCACACAGACAGTGGTGGGTGTGTGGAATGCGCTGCCGGCAGTGGTAGTGGAGTAATATACTTTAAAGACTTTTAAGCGACTCTTGGATAGGCACATGGAGGATAGTAAAATGTAGGGTATTCAGGGTAGATTGATCTTAGTAGGATAATAGGTCGGCACAACATTGTGGGCTGAAAGGCCTGTACTGTGCTGTACTGTTCTATGTTCAATTCTGTGGTATAGAAAACATTACAAGGTCTTACTAACTCAGTACCTAGTGATGTATGCTTCTGTTTTGTTACAATGAACAGAAGACAGTCACTGTGTCACACTTAAAGAATCAACATTGCCCAAAATCCAACTTTAAAAAAATTGACCTCTAGAGTCCCATCTTAATAATCAATAACATCATTTATTAATTGGAAGCCTAAAAATGTATTCCATTCCTCCTCCCATAAGCTGATACCTTCGGCAAATTTACTGACTTTCACTATATTAAACAAAATAAAATCTTCAAGCACAAACTCCTTACTTTCATTGCAAAAATATGACAAACCAGTGTGAGATCGCATTCAAAGAACCAGATGACCAGGATCAGTGAGTGGCGAAAATAGCCTCTTTATTGCACATTCACAGCAGCACAATGTAAGGCGAAATAGAATTCCCTCAAAATCATAGCTCAAAAGCAGCCATTTTGTACAGAATTCAAGCATACATTAACATTCTAACACTTGAGTGTTAAGCAGTAGACAATGTACAAAGATAGTAAGAACTGCAGAAGCTGGAGAATCTGAGATAACAAGGTGTAGAGCTGGATGAACACAGCAGGCCAAGCAGCATCAGAGGAGCAGGAAAGCTGATGTTCACAGCAGGCCAAGCAGCATCAGAGGAGCAGGAAAGCTGACGTTGGGTCT
>JAHRHZ010000017.1:7952086-7966764 GCA_024137785.1 Ginglymostoma cirratum | reverse complement strand
GTCAGCTTTCCTGCTCCTCTGATGCTGCTTGGCCTGCTGTCTTCATCCAGTTCTACACCTTGTTATCTCAGACATCGTACAAAAACTGTTTTGCAGGATATCGGTGATAGTTTAAACATGTGCTAAATGTTACCGGTTATTGTTGAGTGTTAATGGTTATTTTAATGAGATTAGAGCTCTTGCATAATTCAAAAGGTGTTAGTTTTGTTTAGTTAGTTTCATGGTCGTGTCCATCTGTGGGTTCTATTTACTATCATTCATTCATTCATTCATTCAAGGTCGCGCGGGTCTGGACATAGCGCTGTTAGTTTTATTCGTCAGTTAAAGGTTGCTTACGTACGCTGCATAGCGTTTGTTAGTTCGATTAGTGGGGTAAAGTTTTATATACATGCTGAATAAAAACTTGGGACAAGTACCTAGCTACATAATATACAGAAATGCAGGGCTATCCAATTATCACCTTTGACTGATACTTGGAGTTAGTCTAACTGGAGGGAGAAAATAAACGACTTGGTAATAGCAGCTATTCAGTTGGATTTTAATATCAAATAACACTGTTTTTGGTGTGGGGGTGCAAAAAGGTTCCATCCTGTAGTGAAATAACAAGGTGTCGAGCTGGATGAACACAGCAGGCCAAGCAGCATCAGAGGAGCAGGTGGGCTGACGTTTCGGGCCTAGACCCAATCTGTCCTCAGTAGACCACACAACACAGATTAAATTAAATGAGCAACATTAAATTAATTTGACATAAAAATCATAACTTTTCAAAACTTGATCTTATCAAGATCCATCCTTTATCCATTATCTTATCGATTCCTTTGTTACCCATACACCTGATTGTTCTAACGCACTCCTGACTGGCCTCCCACGTTCTATACTCTGCAAATTTAAAATAATCTGAAATTCTACTGTCAGTGTCATTAACTCACATAAAGTCCTGCTACCTGTACTTCATAACCTACTTTACTCTCAGTGAAGCAATGGCTCGACTGAAAAAATTCTCATCATATTAAATTCTTCCACAGCCTTACCCCCTTCCCTATCACTAATCTCTTCCAGCCTTGCAACTCTGCAAGATTTCCAAACTCCTCTAATCCTGGCCTTTTGCTCCAGCATTGGTGGCCATGTGCAAAGTCATGCCTCATTCCTAAGCTCCAGAAGTCTTCTTTCCTCTTCTCACTTCCTAAATTTTCCAGAACAAGATTCTTTTCTGAGTAGATACAAAGCTTGCCTACAGGTTTGGTCATATAACAGAAGAATCTCAACAGCAAATGACATTTAAGATCTTATTTGGGCATTGTTTTGAACAGACATCACTTGGGCTTAAGTTAGCCCAGACATATTTGGCAGCTCCTGGATAGGATTATTGGTGTTCATGGTTGTGTTGACGTAGCTGATGAGATCACAGTCATGGGTAAGACTAAGGTAGAGCATGGACTCAGACTTCACTTCCTGATGACAGTAGCATGGCGACAATGATTATTATTTAATAGCATAAAGTGCCAAATCAATATCAGATAAACAATTTTGATGCCATTTACTGTACACATGGAGTTCATTCCAATCCAGGGAAGGTCAACCTTAGGATAATGACAGTTTGATACATTTCCTCACATTTCTTAATGTCTTGTCATATTTTTCAAACTTTGTGGACAAGGTGTCTCAGTTGACAGATTTGCTTAAGAAAGACGTCTCCATCATGGTATGGCAATCATCAACATGTCTTTGATTCTCTCAAGAAGGTTCTGTAAGTAAAATCTTGCTTACTGCAATAACCATGACCTCAGGAAAGATACAATCCACATTTCCCAAAAGATCTAGGCATGCATCTATTGCAAGACTTATTTCTTTTGTCATCTATGTAAGCCAACGATATGGTGTGAAACATTAGCTCCAGTATTTCTCATTGTGATTTTGCATATGCTTATTTGGCAAGAAATTCACCATTGAAACAGATCAAAAATTATTATTAAAAATGACTTTCTACAAACCGCTGGTGAGTTCACTGCTATGTTGGCAACATCCACTTGTCAAGGTGCAAGGAAATGACTTTAAATTGAAACATAAGGCAGGGATCAGAATGATTGCATCTGACATACTAAACAGATTACTTAGACCTCACAAAGACCAGGATATGTCTCTCGAACAACACACTGACATTTTGGGCTACAAAGGTGGGTTGTTCAGTGTTGATCTGTTACACTTTAGGATTGTTCACACAGGCTCTAGCTAATCAAAAACTGCCACAAAGGACAAACCAGAAGAGTTTTACAAGATCATTATCCAGTGATGGTTGGTTTTTATTAAAAAAGTATCTGAGAAGATTTGTTTATTTTAGTCATTGTGTATCATGACAAGTTATTTTCAAGAACAATTCTTAACATCAAAAGCATTACGTAAAGATATCATGTCTGTGTCACATCAGGGACATGGTTATTGAAAGCAGAAGGCAACAAGTGTGTGAATCTGTGCATTGGCTGGGGACAAATCAGAATATTCAACAACTCGAGAATGTTTGTGATGCATGCCAAACACAGCAGCAGAGTGAACCTCTACATGCACACTCTGTTCCATCCATTCCTTGGATGAAAATAGCAGTGTGGGGCAGATTACATTTTTGTTATGAATTACTTCTCCAAAGTTCCTTTTTTTCACTGAATTAGCAACACACTGAGCACAACTGTTGCTGACATGATGAGAACTATTTGCAGATTTTTTTTGGTGCACTGGATCAGATATTGTCTGCCAAAGGGCCGCTGTATACTGGCAAACTATCTCAAGACTTGTGTTCTAAGTAGGGACTAACCCATATCACATCATCAACCAATGTCCAAGTTCAAACAGCATAGAAAAATCATAGAACCCCTACAGTGTGGAAACAGGTCCTTTGGCCCAACAAGTCCACACTGAACCTTGGAGCATCCCACCCAGACCCACCCCCCCAACAACCCACCTCTCCCTGAACACTACAGGCAATATAGCATGGCCAATCCACCTAACCTGCACATCTTTGGACTGTGGGAGGGAACTGGAGAACCTGGAGGAAACCCACGCAGACATGGGGAGAACGTGCAAACTCCACACAGACAGATGCCCAAGGCTGGAATTGAACCCAGGTCCCTGGCGCTGAGAGGCAGCAGTGCTAACCACTGAACCACCGTGCTGCCCCCATTAATGCATGGTGCTAAAATGAAATCAATAATAATTAAGTGTTGAGCAACAAAACATGTTATTTTTTAACATTGCCATGCTGTATTTTTGTGCAACATCAATGGAAAAGGGTCTACCGCCTACAACACAACATATGCGAGAACCAATTGTCTAACCATCTGAGACACAGGACTTTCTCCTTCAAATACAGAGCAAAATGAAAGAGATAGATAACAAATGAATGGTAGAGAACAACCAAAACTGTGCATTGGCCAGAAGTGCAGGTTAGAATTTCAAATATTTAGGTACTAGCAAATGTTTCTAAAATATGTAACTAGCCCAGATCATATGAAGTCATCACTGATCACTGTACTACATTGCAAAGGAAAAGAAGCTAGCTCTGGCCATTGGACAGCTCACCAATCACACACTAGAGAGTAAGGAAGAACATTTTAATGATGATGATTGTGTAGTGATGTCATACAAGTGCAAAAGAGAACTTGTATCTTTCCTGACAGGCATGAAGTAACCAGACTAGGATAAACTGTCAAAGCTACAAAGCAACATTTTAAAGTTTGAATTGTTAATCTTGGAATCTCTGCATTTACTAGCTTGTACAATTATAAAATTGGTAACACATACCTATGTACAACTATGTATATATGTTTGGAATTGTTTTATTAATAGAAAAATTGGGATAATATATTACGTCTCGTTGTCATTTGGCCAGTATATACTGCATTGTAGCATGTGACCGAAGAGAATAGAAATCACATACTCCATCTTAACTCTAGTCACTCAAAGTGTGAAACAATACTAGAAACATGTTGCTTAATATTGTTCTGTTGTAATCTAGTGTTTATTTACAATAGTAATTGAAATAAATATAATAGTAACTGTGGTAAGTACCTGTTAGATTCTTCAACATGAGAAAAGTTATGTCAAGTTTCATGTCACGGATGATAATGTAAATATTGCCTGCTGGAGGCAAAACTCACATCACATCTGTACTATGTTGTCACAAGCTGGTGCTTGTTCTCCAATTGGATTTTCTGTTGGATACTGCTTTTTGTCCCCTTAGGTGTGCCTACTGCGGTTATAAAGTTTAAAGCAAAAGTGAAGAGAAGAAACATTGATAATGTTTTACTAGAGCCAGAAAAGTTAAGGAACTTACCCAGATTTGAGGCTGAAGACTACGTCAACAAATACGCACTCGCTTTATATGATGGATTTTCTGCAGTGTCGAGTAACTTGCTTGAACAGAAATTAATTGAGAAGTTGAAGTTAACTCAGCAGAATGTGTAATTAATGAGTCGCGAATGCTTGCAATATGGGCTGTCAACACCTGATGGCAAGAGGGTTGACTCACTCCTGAATAAGGAGGACTTAATTCCTATAATTTATCTTGGCAGAAAGAATCTGATTTTTGAACTCTTTTTCCAGTTAAGACATCATGCCTACTATTATGCTTGCTATCTCTGAGAGCAAAAAAATTCACCTTTTGTAATTTAAATCCTTCCTCCCAGTAAAAGTTCTTGTAAAGCTTTCTTGTGCCCTCCCTAATGTCTTCTCTTTCTTCCTAAAGTGTGGTGCTCAGCATCGGACATAATAGGTTGAATTTTAAGGGGGTGAGAGGTGGGAAATATTCTGATGCTATCTCTAACTCTAAACTTACAATTAGAAACATCAGTTGTGAACCATCAGTCTTTAAAACATGCTGCCCATCAGTGGTAACATTGTCAGCATCCTAATCAAACAGAAAACAGTATTTTGCCTTCAGTGAGGGAGGTCCAGTCTTGAGAGCCGACAGCCAATCACGCTGGCCAGCAGTTCTAATGGTCCAACAGCCTGAGAATACAACAATGAAGCTGTTCAACTGTAGGTAGTCCTAAGGATGAAGAGAACAGGGCTATCAATGTGGGTTAGTTCAGAATTTTGGAAAGGACAGCTCAGGAGGCATAGGAAGGGGCACAGTATTGGTGGGTGCAGGGTTTTGGATGCAAAGTGGTGAAATAACATGTAGGAGACAACATAACAGGAGACAAAAACAGAAGTAGCTGGAAAAGCTCAACAGGTCTGGCAGCACCTGCAAAGAGAAATTAGAGTTAAAGTTTCAGGTTCGGTGACCCTTCCTCAGAACTGTTTTAGTTTCTGTTTTAGAGCATCCACAGCTCTTTCAGTTTTTATTTAACATATTGGGGATGTTGACTTGATGCATGCAGGGTATACCCCTGAATGATGTGCCCTCCCATCCTTTCTGCCTCTTCAATAAACTTATTAAAAATGTCTTCTCACGCTTGCCTGCCTGCTCACCACAGCCACATTATGGCATGCACAATGTCGTACCCACATCATTTGGCTTGTTAACAAGCTTAATTACCCATTATGATCTTTTTCAAAATGGCAGCAACACCATATTACATTCTGTATTATGGGGATAACTACTGGGATGAGTGAGAAAGGTAGTGGGCTAGCCACCTGTCTTATTTATGTGCCCAAACCCCCACTGAAAACAAGGTGGGCCATAGATCCAGCTCAATATTCCAGTTGAGGGTGAGTTAGCATTTCAGAAATGTTTACCATAGATTTGACACTCTATGCTTCTAATTTTAAAGCCCATGTACATCTTACGAGCTGCTCTCTCTGGGATCCTGCCCCAGAACTTCAACAATTTGTGCATGTGCATTCCTGAATCCTTCTGCTCCTATAACTATTCTAAGATTGTATCCTTTAATTTATATCGCCTCTTCTTATTCTTCCTTCC
This sequence comes from Ginglymostoma cirratum, assembly GCA_024137785.1. Taxonomy (NCBI): domain Eukaryota; kingdom Metazoa; phylum Chordata; class Chondrichthyes; order Orectolobiformes; family Ginglymostomatidae; genus Ginglymostoma; species Ginglymostoma cirratum. The sequence continues at coordinate 7,960,850 of JAHRHZ010000017.1, read as the reverse complement.
AATATGTAATACCATACATTCTTTTCTGCAATAAATGTCATCTGGCGTGTGTTCATCCACTCCAACAGGCCGTCTATTTCCTCTTGAAATCTATCATTTTTTCTCCTTGCAGTTCACATCACTTCCGTGTTTTGTGTCACCTGCAAATGCAGAAATTGTGAACAAAAACAAAGTTTCTGGAAATGCTCAGCAGGTCTGGCAGCATCTGTGAAGAAAAAATTCAGAATTAATGTTTTGGGTCCAGTGACCCTTCCTCAGAACAGATAGATTTCAAGAGGAAATAGACAGCCTGTTGGAGTGGATGAATACACGCCAGATGATATTTAATGCAGAAAAGAATGGAAGGGTGTAGGCCTGAAATGTCAGCTGTCCTGCTCCTATGATGCTGCTTGGCCTGCTGTGTTCATCCAGCTCTACACTTTGTTATCTATGGTATTACATATTTGAAGGAAGAATAAGAAGAGGCGATATAAAATAAAGGATACAATCCTGGAATAGTTCTAAGGAAGGGTCACCGGACCTGAAACATTAACTCTGATTTTTTCTTCACAGATGCTGTCAGACCTGCTGAGCTTTTCCGGCAACTTCTATTCTTGTTCCGGATTTACAGCATCGGCCGTTCTTTCGGTTTTAATTTGGTGCAGAAATTGTACTCAGTACACCCGAGTCTAGGACTTTAATATGGATCGAGAAAAGCAATTGTTTTACCTCCTTAGGAGCCCCATATATATCCCACTCCAGTCTAAAATACAGCTGTTCACTATTCTCTTTCCTATCACTCAACCATCTTCATATCCATCCCAAACTGTCCTAGTTTATCAAACACCTCTTGAAAATCCATGTAAACCACATCAACAGAATTACTCTCATCAACCCTTTCTATTATCTCATCAAAAAGCTCCATTAAGCTAATTAAAGTCAATTTCTTTGAGCAAATATGTGCTGGCTTTCTTTAATTAATCCAAATATATTCAAGTGACATCTTTAGAGATACTGTCAATTGTAAAATATTTCTCGGCTTGAGTTCAAATATGTAGCAGAAACTTATTGAACATATAAAAATCTGCAGACTTCATATTCAGATTGAGTGAAGCTATATTAATATATTTTAAATGTACACTTTAGTTCAAACCACATTTACTTATTTTTTTGGAAAAGATCAACAATTTTCTGATCAATAACAAAATCTAATTCAACTGAAGGTAACCCTCTGACCTTACACAGAGTCATGGCTGAAGAGCTCACAAGACCCTTCTCTTTCCCCACATTACTATCCATGATTTGGAGGCAATGAGGCCTATCCACTGATACTGCAACTGATGACATTACTCTACATCACGAGCATCATGCAGCATGCACCAAATTTATCTTTGGGCGGCTGTTATGCCAAAAGTACATTTATCAAACCAACAGGGTTCTATTCAGGCACTGGAATTTCTTCAAATGAAACATGAAGCCCTGAAATATATTATCTGTCCATTGTGAAAAGCTCATGGCTCAGAACTTTGTCTCCAGATAGTCTGAGACCAGTCAGACCCTGAGAACCCCATGTCAGAAACCCCCCCTACAAATGCCCAAAGCCCATTATGCCCCATTACACATCTGATCACCACCCACCCTAGCCTCTCACCCACTTACCTGGCACTTGTACTTCTTCACCTAACTCCAACCTATCCCTTTCATCCACTAATTTGCCATCCTATTGCCATGTCCACCTGGCATCACCAATCCCCCCTTCCACTTCATTCATCTGCTGCCCTACTCTCTCATGCTACTGCCAACTGCCAGCTTGCCCTCTCATGCATCTACCTGCCACCTTATTCTCTCTCTCATTTGTTTTGCTCCTTAACTGCTCTCAGTCGCTGTCAAAGAGGCTTTGGGACCTTGCATCATTTTATTTTGTGAAATATGGCAGCTAGTGATGTTAAAAGGGGGCATGGTTTCTGCAATGACCCACTCTGATGATGCCTACATGTTTTGCTAGACTGCATCTGTTGCGATGGTTCCCGCAACAGCGATAGGGTTCCCCTTATCGTCACCTACAATCCCACCAGCATCCACATCCAGAAGATCATCAGACGCCATTTCCACCACCTCCAGCAAGATGCCACCACCATACACATATTACCCTCCCCTCCCTTGTCCGCCTTCTCCGGGACACCCTGGTCCACACTTCCTTCACCCCCAACACCTCCCCATAGCCCTACGGCACCTTTCCTTGTAACCAGCGAAGGTGCAACACCTGCCAATTTACCTCCTCCCTCCCCACTATCTAAGGGCCCAAACATACCTTCCAGGTGAAGCAACACTTCACCTGCACCCCCAAGAATTTAGTCTACTGCATTCGCTGCTCACAATGTGGTCTCCTCTACATTGGGGAAATGAAGCGTAGACTTGGTGACCGCTTCGCAGAACATCTACGTTCTGCTCGCAAAAAAACCCCTGAACTACCTGTTGCCTGCCACTTCAATGCACCACCTTGCTCCCTGGCCAACATCTCTGTCTCTGGCTTGCTACAGGGTTCCAGTGAAGCCCAACGCAAGCTGGAGGAACAACACCTCATTTTCCGCTTGGGGACCCTGCAGCCCTCCGGACTCAATATCGAGTTCAATAATTTTAGGGCCTAAACTCTCCCATGTCCCAGCCCCCCACCCCACACACCAGGCCTTGTTACCACATAGCCTGCCACTACACACCCCCTGTTGTTAGTCACTAACAGTCCCCATTAACAACTATTCACCCTCCCAGGCTGATCGTTAGCAACTCCTTTGTCTGTCCAACTGTCTTTCTCTCCCTTTGGGCTCTATCTTATCGTTTACTCCCTACACCACCCATCTCCCTATTTTCTGCATATAAACTGACGTTTTCCCAGCCACCATCAGTTCTGAGGAAGGGTCACTGGATCCGAAACATTAACTCTGTTTTCTCCTCCACAGATGCTGCCAGACCTCCTGAGCTTTTCCAGCAACTTTGTTTTTATTCCTGCATCAGAAATCTGGATGGAAAATAAACCCAGAAACTTAAATGGGAGACACACAGATTACAAGTAGTTGTGATTTTTTTTACCTGGAATTATGAGTCCTGAATTAAAGCCAAAGGTTATCTTTCTGTCCTGGTCAGATCATTATAAATTTTGTACTTGTTGCCTCTTTGAGGATGGCCAACACAGCTCATTGTTCTCTTTTCATAGTGTGATTCAATATATGAGTTGGGAGGTTATGTTGCAGCTGTACAGGATATTGGTTAGGCTACTATTGGAACACTGCATCCAATTCTGGTCTCCCCGCTATTAGAAAGATGTGAAACTTGAAAAGATTCAGAAAAGATTTACAAAGGTGTTGCCAGGGTTGGATGGTGTGAGCTATCGGGAGAGGCTGAATGGGCTGGGGCTATTTTTCATGGAGTGTTGGAGGCTAAGGGGTGAACTTATTCAAGTTTGTAAAATCATGAGGGGCATAGGTAGGGTGAATAGCCAAGGTATTTACCCCAGGGAGTCCAAAACCTGAGGGCATAGGTTTAAGGTGACAGGAGAAGTATTTAAAATGGACTTAAGGGGCAAATTTTTCACACAGAGGGTGGTGCGTGTATGGAATGATCTGCCAGAGAAAGAGGTGGTGGATGCTGGTACGATTACAATATTTAAAAGGAATCTGAAAGAATACTTAGAGGGATACGGGCCAAATGCTGGCAAATGGGATTAGATTAATTTAGAATATCTGGTTAACATGTGCGAGTTGGACCAAAGGGTCTGTTTCTGTGCTGTACATCTTTATGACTCTAAATCTTGGGGAACCCTCAGCCTCATTACACCCAACTGACGATTTACGGATGTAGGTTGGCGTGCATTCAGAAAAATCTGGAACTTTTTTTTCAACTTAACCTGCAATATCTCTGTGGAAAAGCCAAAAAGTTTGCCTGCGAATAACGTCCTGCAGCAGTTTACAATATTCTTTAACTGAAATTAAATTTTGAAAGTTGGTTTCCAAAATTGTTGCTCACTCACCTCCCAAAGTCAGGCCTCATTCTGAATTATGGGCTTTTTCTCGGTATTATTTTCATTCCCTGTGTTTACTCATTAGAGGAAACCATTGGCAGGGTTGTGAATGATGTTCTTGATTCAACTGAAAGTTTCCTGTGCCATTGCTAGAATATTTTTCCAGAAAAGACTGCCATATCTATATTGCTGGATGAATAGAGATTGCAGATGTCTGCTTTAAGCCACATGCTGCCAATCACTTGTTTGAGAAAATTTGAGTCAATTATATTTTTAATTACATTTTGTAATGAATATGAAATCTAAGGAAACAAAGCAACTGAAATTCAATTGGTTGACAGAGCAAAAACAATAGTATTACATAAAATAATATAAGTTGAGTTAATCGTTTGCCAACTTAGGAATAGAGAATGAAAAAAGATGAAAGCTGCTGAATACTGTACGTACTTTGAATAATTTCATTTTGAATTCGTCGTATGTTCTCACTCTTCTGGTCTTTAATGGCTTCATGGGATATTCTTTTCCAGAAACATCTAACACACTTGTGTTGATCACCTTAGAGAGGGAAAAAAAGAATAAATTTAAAATCAAAGTACTGTTGGCATCCTGTTTAAGAGGCTGCAATGGCTTTCTGCTATTTAATGCAAATAGCCACAAGTAATGCAGCCTCCAGCTGACTCAATTTAATTACAGGCTCCCTCTTCGTATGCTACTTGAGCACAGCTAAGAAAATTGCAACTCTTTTCTTATTCATGAGGTTTTTATTAATCAGAGGCATTTCACACTTACAGCCTCTTTAATTAATCCTTCCATTTCTGACGCAAGCATAATTTATAATGTGCTGCAGTGATAATAGTCTTAGGTTTTCTGAGTGAACTCGGTAGGTTTTCTGTTAGCCAGTGAATTATGTCAAATTTACAATGACTTAGAGCTGAGTTTTTATGTTTTAAAAAGCAGGAAAGCGAAGCCATTTCTGGAGCAAGCTGAAATTTCAAATGATTTATACTTTTGCTGTTCTATTTATTTCATAGTTTATATGTCCAAGCTCTATGTATCTTCTCTTTAATAAGTGAATAAAGCAAGGCTGAGATATCTTTTATGACTTCCAGCATTGATATTCTATGATGAATACAGGAGACATGCATACTTTAAAACAATTTTGACCCACAATTTTTTTTTTGTGAATAATAGGCAGCCTATTGCATATTAATACTTAGAAACAGCTAAATATATCTAATGAGTGACTAGTGGATTTTACTAGCAGTCATATCAAAGCTACCACCCATTTGAAGTGAGGCATGGATCATTTAAACTGTTCGATTACCGAGAGTATTTTGACATTTTTATTTATAGCATTACCTTCATTTGTAAACACTTTTATAAAATGAGGACTGATTAGTTATACTGTGACAGCAAAGTTAACTGGTTCATTAAAAAAAACAGTTCCAGAAGTAATATACGTTATGAATGTTAATTATGCAGAGTATAGTTGAAGTATTTAATTGCAATCATTAATCTGTTTAAAGCAACAATATGCACCATAAGTTGCAATTCAAAATTAGAACTGTTTACCCAATAGTCATTGGTATAGTAGTCTTGGTTCTTGCACCAGACAGTTTCTGTACAACCCTGTATAATATCTTGGAGTTGTTTCAGAGTTAGTGGGAGCTGCAGATGCTGGAGAATCTGAGATATCTGAGAATCTGGGAAATCTGAATCCTGCTCCTCTGATGCTGCTTGGCCTACTGTGTTCATCCAGCTCTACACCATGTTATCTCTAATATCTTGGAGTTGTTTGGTTTTGTTGCTTCTTCTGTATCCCTGCCTTTTAACTGTATCCTTTCTCAGTTGCCCCTTGTACAGCTCTATTTCATATCTTTATCCAGTCTTATGTATTTTTCATCACCTTTTTGTCTTTGCTTAATGTTTTCTCCGGGTCTTGCTTTCTCTTTGCTAGTTTTTCAATCCACTTCCACGTTGGGTCAGTAATCCATAGTTCTTTGGCCAACAGGCAATAACATCTGCAAAATCCAGGATGGTCAATCATTTCCTCACCTCTATCTCATGTTGGTTCTAAACTCTCATTAATTCTTCTTTTGAAGATCTCTCACTGTTCCTCAATATTGCCCGATCTCATAAATACTTCAGATCTGTTGGAGAGGGTAATCTGGACACTCTTCAGTCCTACCTTGTTGTTGTCTTCTTCAGGTTCAGGTGCATCTTGCAGAATACAAGGTGGTGATCACACCTTACACCAAAACCTCAACAAGTCTAGGCACCTTGAAGGGATGTCTTCTATCTATTGCTGAAATACGTACGGTCAATCTTGTTCATCACTTCACCATCCAGGAACTTGCATGTCTTTCAATGAATGTCCTTGTGCTTGAAGGAGGTATTCTCAATGCTGGGCCTACAGCTATTATAGGAGGCCTACAGATGCTTGTCATTCCTGCTGACCAATGGGACACAACCTATACAGTACTCACCAGTGGCCATCAAGCTTAGCTCAGATCAGTCAACAGTAGCTTAATATCATAGCTGTATACCTCAGGCAGCATGTGCTGTAATTGGTGGTAAAAATCACAGTTCTCCTCTTTCAAGTCTGCCTCAGTTGGTTTGCAAATTTACATGACAGTAACTTTGGCATGCCTTGTAATCTCTGGTGGTGGTGATTAAATAGATTACTAACTTCCATGCATTTATTTTTCCTCTTGGCTATTGATGTTATCATGAGGAAGGTCATATGCAGACTTTAGCATGTCACACCAACTCCATTGATTGATGATCCTGGATTTCACAGATGATACTGCATTTTGGTCAAAGAATTGCAGGCTTCAAGACATAGCTGCCAGTTTACTGGTAATGAGGTTGATCTGCACATCACTGTGAAAATACAAAGACAGTGATAACTGAATGACAATAAGACACTCCAATGACCAACAGGCAACAGAACATCGAGACAGTCAACAATTTTCCCTACCTAGAAATTTGAATTCAGTTTTTAAAAATCTGGAATTCGGAAGCTAGCCTAACGGTGACAACATAACAGTGTTGATTGTCATAATGAAGATCCAGCTCACTAATGTCCTTTGGGGAATCTGTTATCCTTACCTGCTCTGGCCTACAATGTGGCTCCAGGTCCACACAATATAAGTGATTCTTAGCTGCCCTCTCGGCATTAGGTATCAGCAAATAAATGCTGACTTATCCAGCAACACCAACATCCTATGAACAAATTGAAAAAAGGGTTGGTCAAAGACTTGGCAAAGTTCATTTAAGGAGGATCTTTGAGAATGCAGCACTACTGGAATTTGATTGAAAGACTTTGTCCGAGCTGGTAGCAGAATCTAGCTGCCAATATTTCCTTTGTTCAAAAATCTTTAACACAGAGGGACGAGTTTTCCCGCAGACTTTGAAATCCCAACATTGGGATTAAATAGATATCCTGAGTCTGTACATGTGAGTTATTGGACAGGGTTTGGTAATTTTACCGAAAGCAGCCTCCTATCTCTGCCTCAAACATCCAAGTAAAGATCATAGACTGGCTTCTGATGCTCGTGATAGATGTCAGCATTGTTGAGGAATGCAAAAGATCTTGAGACTTAAATACATACATAGAAATAAAAACTTAGGGGCTGAGAGTGGAAGACCACATTAATTGAAGAGGAGGGTCAGATGATTATTGGGGATCAGGAGAACAACTTCCTACCTGCAGCTGCTTTTTTGGACCATGACTCCGATGGAAGCTCACACTGCCACAGGAAAGCTGCCTCTTTGAAGACAGTAACTTCTTCAATTGGTTGTGAGGGGGGTGGGAGTGGAGACTGGGTTGGAATTAGGTAGCAATTTAAACATCAGCAGAAAATTCAACAAGCCATATTGGATCAGCTACCTAGTACACACAACACCTCACTTTTCTTTCAATCGTTATTAAAAATCAATTGGAGTGCAAAATGCACAAGTGATCTGACATGGATAACTTTCCATGATATTTAAAATTTCACCAATGTGGTTACATCAAAATCAAAATACATAAACAATTGCAATACCTTTTTTTCTATTTGATTATTCCCTTCCTGTGTGTCAATATGTGTGTGAAAATGTTTAATTAGTTTTCATGTTTGGAGATGCAACTGATATGCTAGATAATGCTAACTTTAACCTTTTGCATTTTCGATGGTTTTGATGTGATATAATGGAGCTACAGTTTGACAGTCAATCACACTATTTCTGTAAGAATGTTGCACATGTTCTCCAGTGAGAGAAGCATTAATTTGTTTCCTAGACTTATGGATTTTAAATGTATTGTTATGAAGATGTTTTAAATATTGCTTGAAAGATTTAAGTTCTGAATTATTGTCGAACTTATTTCAGGTTTTATGAACATACCTGGAGTGGTTTCTTTAAAAGTGGTAATTAAAAGTTTGCTGTGAACAAGGTTTCTAGAAGTCAAATGATTTGTGCTGGCTGCTTGCTTTGCTGTAGATAACAAGTGTGGGGCTGGATGAACACAGCAGGTCAAGCAGCATCATAGGAGCAGGAAAACTTGACGTTTCAGGCCTAGACCCTTCATCAGAAATGGGGGAGGGGAAGAGGGTTCTGAAATAAATAGGGAGAGAGGGGGAGGCGGATAGAAGATGGATAGAGGAGAGGATAGGTGGAGAGGAGGCAGACAAGTCGAAGAGGCGGGGATGGAGCCAGTAAAGGTGAGTGTAGGTGGGGGGGTAGGGAGGAGATAAGTCAGTCCAGGGAGGACGGACAGGTCAAGGG
>JAHRHZ010000017.1:7932273-7946688 GCA_024137785.1 Ginglymostoma cirratum | reverse complement strand
AGCAGGCCAAGCAGCATCATAGGAGCAGGAAAGCTTGATGTTTCGGGCCTGGACCCTTTGTCCAGCTCCACACCTTGTTATCAAGGTATTTAATTGGTCATTTTTGTAACTGTCAAAGGTAATTTTGAATTATTTCATAGCCCATGGAGTAGACATGCTCTCCTTCGGCCTTGGTCACAACAGTATCAATTCCAAAACAGAAATGGTACCAAGAATCCTGCCTCTTTGCTAATGGCCTATTTCATTGTAACTCCACATCCAGAAAAGCTCATCATCCACACCAATTCTACTCAGGAAGATTAGAAACTATCCCATGCTGTCTGCATTGATGCTCTTCCAGAGAGGTGGATATAGAAAACATCATGTGCAAACAGCTACACCTTCCAAATGGCAACTAGAATTCAGTTTTTAAAAAAAACTGCTACTTACACCTAACTTCACTTGACAGTGTCCATCCTTCAAGTCTGCCCGGACAAATTGCAGCAACCGGGAAAACATCCTCCCTGTGTCTAGTCTGTTTTGCCCTCTTAGAATTCTATACGTATCAATCAGACTCATTTCATTCTTATAAAATCTGGTGCAAACAGACCTAGTTGAACAAATCTGTCCTCATATGGCTGTCCTGTGCTTACCCCCCACCGTCCCCTGCCCTTGTATCAGCCTAGTGAATCTTTGCTGCATTCTCTCTATGGCAAGTATTTCCTCTCTTAGGTAGAAAGACCAAAACCTCATAATATTCCAGATGCATTCTTACCCAAGACCTGTATAACTGCCCTAAGACATCCCTATTTCTGAACTCAAATCTTCTTGCAATGCAAGCCAATATACCACTTCCCTTCCAAATTGTTTACCACATCTGCATGTTACCTTCATTGACTGGTGTCCAAGGACACCCATATCCCTTTGTGCATCCATATTTCCCTATATAGCACCATTTAAGTAATGCTCTACCATTCTGCTTTTCACACAAAATGCATAACTTCATATTTATCCATATTGTACTGAATCTTGCACACACTCACCTTATCTAGGTCATCCCAAAGCTTCCTAACATCCTCCTCACTGTTCATAATCCCATCTAGTTTTATATCATCAGCAAACTTGGAAAATATGCAATCGGTTCCGTCTTCCAAGTCATTAGCAAATATTGTGAATAGCTGGCATTCAGGAACTGGCCCATGGGTACACCACTAGTTTCAACCTGCCACCTGGGAAAAGATCCATTTATTCCCATTCTGTTTCCGATCTAATAACCATGCTAGTATAATATAACTAATCTTGGTGTTCTTTAATCTTGCCCTCAAGTAGCTTATGTGCAAACTTATCAAAAGCTTTCATGAAATCCAGAATACACCACATCCATTCCTCCTACTAGTTACATCCTCTCAAACAATTCAGCAGATTTGTTAAGCATGATTTCACTTACATAAACCTGTGCTGACTTTGTCTAATCCCACATTCTGTTATCAAGTCTTTTATAATAAGCTCTAGAATTTTCCTTTTGATATATGCATATCTTCAGAAGATGGACAGGTTGTGTCAGGTCAAGGAGGTGGGGATGAGAGGGAGGGTTAGACATGGGATGAGACAAGAGTGGGGAGATTTTAAACTGGTGAATTCTATGTGTAAGCCATCATGCTGTAGGCTCCCGATTCTATGTTTAGGCCATCAGGCTGTAGGCTTCCGATTCTATGTATAAGCCAATAAAGATGGTAAGGCAGCTTGTGTGCTTTGACTGCAGGATATTTGAGCTTCTTTGTGCTAATGTGACTCAAAGCAAACTGTCTGCCATAAGTATCTGCAGCAGCAGGAACTTTGCCTCAGAGTCAGGGGGCTGGACACCAAACTATAGGCACTGTGGAACATCAGCGGGAAGGACAGTTACCTGGGCACTCCGATCCAAGAAGTGGTCACACCACATAGTTTACAGTAATCTGGTTTGGCCAGCGGTAATGGACAGGGGTGTGACTGTGAATCAGGAAGGAAAGAGGACCCAGTGGACAGGAGCATAGGTGACTCAGCCTTTGAAATGGTCCAACAAGTTTGAGGTTTCTCAGCTTATTTTGGACGTGAGTGAGCAAACTGCCCATAGTACGATTGTACAGGAAGTCATTCAAGTACAGGTGGATTGAAGGAGTGGAGTGGTCGGGAACATAATAGTGATGGGAATTGAAACTGTTCTCTGCGGCAAAGCGTGTGAGTTCAGATGGTTATGTTGTCTGCCCTGTGCTGGGGTTTGGGATATATGCTCTGGTCTGGAGAATAACTTGCATTGGGAGGAGAAGGATCAATGGTACCAATGACATAAGTAGAACGAATAAAGATATCTGTTGAGGAAGTATGAGAAACTGGGCAATATTATTTTTTAAATCCTCAAAGGATTATTATCTAAGCTACATACACATTGGCACAGGGCAAATGAGATTAGAGAAATGAATGTGTGGCTCTAAGACTGGTGTGGGAGAAGTTGGTTCTGGTTTGTGGGGTATTAGCATCAGTACAGGGGAAAGTCCAACCAGTTGGGATGGGCTACACCCAAACCTTGCTGTGACTCTTGCATTGCAAACCGCATAACTAGGAAAGTAGAGAGGACTTCAATCTAAACAAGAAAAGGGTGACAGTTCAGTCTTGGGTAAAGGTAGCAAATCAAGTAGTGGTGTTGAGGAAGGAGAGTGAAATAGTAATTTGGGAAAGCAAGGTCAGAAAATGGCAGAATGGGTTGGAGTTAAAAACTTAAGAACGCACCAACAGTCAGAACAAGGTAAGTGAATTAATAGCTCACATTGAAGTAAATAAATATGATCTGATAATCATTGCAGAGATGTAGTTGCAGGATGTTGAGGGAGTATGAAATATTAAGAGATATTTGACATTTAAGAATAGGAGAAAGATAGGCATAGGTAGAGGGTTAGTACTGTAAATCAAAATGGCATCAGTGCAATAGCTAGGCGTAATGCTGATTCAGTAAATCAGAGTATAGGAATTGTAGGGGAAAGAAGTCATAGTGGGGGTAGTCTTCAGGCTTGTGACAGTAATCACAATACAGGACAAAGTATACAAGTTATGTACTGGATATTTGTGACAAAGAATTGACAATAAACATGGTGTAGTGATTGGTTGACCTTGTTGACTATGAAGTCATTGATTCAGGTTGTTAACTTGGGTCAATCAGGAAAGCCCTGGCTGACCATTATAACCAGGGGATTTAGAATCTCCTCAGTTGAGCACTGACTCTGAGTTGGCTGGCCACAGCCTGTGTACTGTGCACAAGTAAATAAAGGGTGACTTGGTGACGGGATACCAGCCTCTGTGGAGTTATTTCAGTGGTGATGAGAGAAAATAGGAAGTGCCTGAAAAACATTGCTTGCAACAGTCATCTTCAAGTTGGGGTGAGCATTTCCGGCATCGTACCTTTATTTGGGAAGCTTGACTCATTTGATCCTGCTGGTGGAGACTGAGTCCACTATGTGGAAAGGATTGGATATTTTTTCTGGGCAAATGACATTGGGGTAGATGAAAAGCAATGAGTAATCATTCTGACTGCTTGTGGAGTCGCTGCATTCATGGTTATAAGGGCTTAACTTTCCCAGAGGCACACGACACTAAAACCTTCCAAGAGTTGAAACAGTTGATTCAAGAATATTATGACACCAAACTTCCTCTAATTCTGAGACACTCAGTCTTATTTGGCTGTTAGAAAACCAGGTGGGGGATGGGGGGGATGTGGGGGGCAGAAATCTGTACTGGGATTTTTGATGAGGTTAAGACAACTGGCAGAAGCTTGTAATTTTGGGTTAACACTGAATCAGACACTGAGAGACTGTCTGGTATGTGGAGTTAATGACATAACTAGGCAGAAGTGCCTACTAGCTGAAGCCCAACTAGACTTCAAACAAGCACTACAATGGGTGTCATCATTAGAAAATGCAGCAAGTGGAGCATGGGAGCAACAGAGCATTCCAATGGAAGTGGACTCCCTCACCTCTCTGACTGAGGTTGGAGAACACCATTTGAATGTAGGTAACTGCAGAGCTCCACATGGGGAAACCCTGAGCAGGGGGACTCTAGGCCACCTCACAGCAAAGCCCCATAACAAAGCTCCGTCTCAGCCAAGTGGCTGAAAAGTTCTTCAGGTTCTGGGATGGCAAGGCAAAGTAACTGTTGCCAGTATGCGGACTTAAGACAGCAAAGGAGTCCTAAAAGGCCTGACTTGAGTAAGGAAACTCATACGCTGGTACCCAGAATGGTGCACACCCGGGAATATCTCCCTACATGTGGGTGGAAACAATTAAATTGCTTAGTGATATCCAAATCAGAACTGATTTAAACTTAATGTTTTATTAAATGGTCACCCAGTTCCCATGGAGGTCGATACAGGCACAGCTGTATCTGTGCATGCAGAATCTGTCTTTAACAAGATTCACTTCTGACTCCAACCCTTAAGTTTGCATAAGACTTCAGCCAGACTGAGAACATACACTGGGGAACCGTTGCAGATTAAGGGTACGACTTCACTTCCAGTCTCCTACGAGAAACAGTTACCAGTGATGGTAGTAAAGGGTTCGGGCCAAGGCCTATTGGGATAGAATTAGTTGGGAAAGGTTCACTGGATTGGTTCAACATTTTTCGATTAGAAAATGGCTGCCTCAGTGAGGTCATTGTGAAATGCCCAGGAGTATGTCAGGAAGGGCTTGGGACTATTAAAGGGGCCAAAACGACTTTGCATGTCGACCAGGAAGCAATTCCAAGTATTGCAAGGCCTGCCCAGAGCCATTTGCCTTGTGGGCAAAAGTAAAGATGGAAATCAGGAGGCTGGAGAGTGAAGTAATCATCAAACCAGTGCAGTTAGCAGAATGGGCAGCACCGGTCGTACTGATTGTGATGCCTGATGGCTCAGTTTGCCTTTACAGGGATTTTAAGCAAATGGCAAACAGCTTCTTGCAGCTGGATAAATTCCCAATCCTTCCCATAGAGGACCTGTATGCAAAGTTGGCTGGGGTTGCAATCCTTTACAAAACTGGACATGAGCTATGTCTACCTGCAATTGCGACTGGATGAGGAGTTGCAGAAGTATAGTAGTTAATGCCCGTGAAGGTTTATATCAATATTCAAGAGTTACCATTTATCTGGACAATGTCCTAATAACAGGGAAGACCAATAAAGAGCACTTGGAGAACTTGGACATAGTGCTTAAATGTTTCACCCAGGCGGGCATACACCTTAGAAGGGAAAAAAATATGTGTTCCAGGCACCTCACATGACCTACTTGGGTTACAGAGTCAACAAAACCAGGTTACATCCATTGGGAGATAATGTGAGAGCGATCAAAGGAGCCCCTCCTCCCACATCCGTACCGGGGCTTAGGTCTTTCCTTGGGTCAGTAAATTATTTCAGAAAATTCTTACATAACCTGGCTGCCATCCTGGCACTCTTACACCTACTAATGAAAAAGGGTCAGCCTTGGAAATGGTTGTGTAGCCAAGAAGTAGTCTTTAGGGAAGTGTAAAAGCAGCTGTCATCATTTAAGATGTTGACCCACTACAATTCGAAGCAAGAGGTCGTACTGACATGCGATGCCTCCCCGTACGGTGTCAGGGTAGTGTTGTCTCACAGGTGGCCCAATGGAGAGGAACGCCTGATAATGTTTGCTTTCCGCACTTTGGTGAACGCAAAATGCAAATATGCCCTTTTTCAATAGCATTTTTGGTGTGATGACGTTCGACCAGTAGCTTTACAAATGAGAATTTGTCATAGTAATAGATCATGGACTCCTGCTAGGGCTACTGAAGGAAGACAAAGCGGTGTTGCCCGAAGCTTCCGGTAGAATCCAGCGTTGGGACTTTATTCTCAGCACGTACAGGTTAGAACACTGTCCAGGAAGCCAACGGGCTAATGCAAATGCCTTCAGCCACCTCCCACTGGCAGATACTCCACCAGTGGTGCCACCCCTGGTAGAGTCTGTTTTGGTTTTGACCTTCCTGGACACCCTTCTGGTCACCACAGACAATATCTGACTGTGGACACAAGGGTCCTGTCCTAAAAACACAAAAACAGCTGGTGGTGATGGGGGAGTGAAGGCATATTAGTTATACATGCAGAGGACACAAAAATAGGTCAAAGTATGTTGTGACTTGAACATTAGGTGGTTATAGGCTAATTGAGGACAGCTTAATTGAATCAGAAAAAAATTAGCAGATGGAGAATAATGTGGAAAGTATGAAGTTGTTCACTTTGGCAGAAATGGTAAAATAGACCACAACCTAAATAGTGGATTGCTGCAAAGCTTCTGAGCGTAGAAGGATCTAGGTGTTCTAGTTCATGAGTCATAAAGTTAAATGTTCAGTAACAGTCAGTACTTAATAGAATACTATCATTTTTCACAGATGGAATTGAACTTAAAAGTAAGCATGCAAGCAAGTAAACGTCAGGCATTGGTGAGATCACATTTTGAGCACTCTATATGGGTTGGTCTTTTTATTTCAGCAAGTACGCAACTACATTGGTGGTGGCTCAGAGGAGGCTTACTAGATTGATATCTAGAATGAACATATTGTCCCCTAAGGAAAGGTTGGACAGACTGGCTTGTTTTCACTTGAGTTTAGAAAAGTGAGAGGTGACTTGATTAAAACGTATAAGGCTCTGATGGTCTTGACAAGATGGACACAAAAGAATGTTTCCTCTTGTGGATAAGGCAAGACCCAGGGGCAATGTTTTAAGTTTAGGATGTTTCCTCTCAATGGGTCGTTCAACTTTGGAACACTCACTCAGAAAGCAGTGGAGGTAGGATCACTAAATAGTTTAAAGATGGAAGTAGACAACTTTTCACTCCCATGCCCAACAAAAAAATTACCAGTAGTAGTTGGGAATGTGGATTTCGGATGACAAAAAGATCAGCCATGATCTTATTGAATGGCAGAGCAAGCTCAAGGGGCAAGTGGCTTACCTCTGCTCTTAATTCATATATTCATATGCAATCTAAAGTGTTATGAATAAGCTACAGCTAAAAGACTACATTATAATTCATTTTAATGAAAGCTTTGCTCAAAAAAACATTAATTGTGCAAAATTGGAGCAAAAAGCCCATTTGCAACAGTTCTCATAAAAAGTCTTGGCATGAAATATTAATTCTGTTTCTCTTACCAAAGATATTGCTTGCCAAAATCCACAAACCTGACTGCCCTGGTCGACTCATTGTCTCCGACTGCTCCTGCCCCACCAAACTTATCTCCACCTATCTCGACTCCATTTTCTCCCCCTTGGTCCAGGAACTCCCTACCTACATCCGTGACACCACCCACGCTCTCCACCTCCTCCAGAACTTCCAATTCCGCAGTCCCCAACACCTCATTTTTACAATGGACGTCCAGTCCCGATACACCTGTATTCCCCACGCAGATGGCCTAAAGGCCCTCTGCTTCTTCCTGTCCCACAGAACTGACCAGTCCCCCTCCACTGACACCCTCATCCGCTTAGCCGAACTCGTCCTCACCCTCAACAACTTCTCTTTCATTTCCTCCCACTTCCTACAGACAAAGGGGGTGGCCATGGGTACCCGCATGGGCCCAAGAACTGCCTGCCTCTTTGTAGGTTACGTGGAACAATCCCTCTTCCATACCTAAACTGGCCTGAAACCCCACTTCTTCCTCCATTACATTGATGACGGTATCAGTGCCGCCTCGTGCTCCCACGAAGAGCTCAAACAGTTCATCCACTTCACCAACACCTTCCACCCCAACCTTAAGTTCACCTGGACTATCCCTAACACCTTTCTCACCTTCCTGGACCTCTCTGTTTCCATCTTGGGCAACCACCTAGAAACCAATATCCATTTCAAGCCCACCGACTCCCACAGCTACCTAGCATACACCTCCTCCCATCCAGCTTCCTGCAAAAATGCCATCCCCTATTCCCAATTCCTTCGCCTCCGCCACATCTGCTCCCAGGATGAGGCATTCCACTCCCGTTCATCTCAGATGTCCTAGTTCTTCAAGGACCGCAACTTCCCCCCCGCAGTGGTCGAGAACGCCCTCGACCGTGTCTCCCGCATTTCCTGCAACTCATCCCTCACACCCCGTCCCCGCAATAAAAACCAAAAAAGAATCCCCCTCGTCCTCACGTACCACCCCACCAATCTCCAGATCCAACGCATCATCCTCCGACACTTCCGCCATCTGCAATCCGACCCCTCCCACCAAAGACATTTTTCCCTCGCCACCCTTGTCTGCTTTCCGGAAGGACCACTCTCTCCGGGACTCCCTTGTCTGCTCCACACTCCCCTCCAGCCCAACCACACCTGGCACTTTTCCCTGCAACCGCAGGAAGTGCTACACCTGCCCCCACACCTCCTCCCTCACCCCAATCCCAGGCCCCAAGAAGACTTTCCACATCAAGCAGATGTTCACCTGCACACTGTGAATGTGGTATACTGCATCTGCTGTACCCGTTGTGGCCTCCTCTACATCGGGAAACCAAGCAGAGGCTTGGGACCGCTTTGCAGAACACCTACGCTCGGTTCGCAATAAGCAACTGCACCTCCCAGTCGCGAACCATTTCAACTCCCCGTCCCATTCCCTAGACGACATGTCCATCCTGGGCCTCCTGCAGTGCCACAAGGATGCCACCAGAAGGCTGCAGGAACAGCAAATCATATTCAGCCTGGGAACCCTGCAGCCCAATGGTATCAATGTGGATTTCACAAGCTTCAAAATCTCCCCTCCCCCAACCGCATCCCAAAACCAGCCCAGCTCATCTCCACCTCCCTAACCTGTTTTTCCTCTCACCTATCCCCTCCTCCCACCTCAAGCCCCACCCCCATCTCCTATCTGCTAACATCATCCCGCCCCCTTGACCTGTCCGTCCTCCCTGGGCTGACCTATCTCCTCCCTACCCCCCCACCTACACTCACCTTTACTGGCTCCATCCCCGCCTCTTCGACTTGTCTGCCTCCTCTCCACCTATCTTCTCCTCTATCCATCTTCTATCTGCCTCCCCTTCTCTCCCTATTTATTTGAGCCCCCTTCCCCTCCCCCATTTCTGATAAAGGGTCTAGGCCCGAAACGTCAGCCTCCCTGCTCCTATGATGCTGCCTGGCCTGCTGTGTTCATCCAGTTCTACACCTTGTTATATTGCTTGGCCTGCTGATTTTTCAGCATTTTCAGTTTCTTTTCTTTTTGATTTCTAGTGCTCACAGTATTTTGTTTTGTTTTATGAAATATGCTGCTCATTTTCTTCATTTCAGAAAGATCGAAACTAAATGGATCTTGAGGGATCTTCTCTCTGGTTCTAAACCTGTTGATTATGTTCTTTTGATACAAAACATAAGACCAATCCAACTTATGATTTCAGCATTTAAAAAAATACAGTTGTGGTTAATTGGGGTTTGCTCTAAGAATTTACATTGCGTTGGTTTTAACACTCTTTTCTATCCATCCTGTTTACTTGCAAGATAAAAAGGTGTGGGGCTGGATGAACACAGCAGGCCAAGCAGCATCACAGGAGCAGGAGAGCTTGACGTTTCGGGCCTAGACCCTTCATCAGAATTTACATTTTGTTTCATGCATGTAATTCTGGACAATTCCAGGGTTCATTTGATCTACATGTCAAAAAGTTAAATAGCAAAGGTTATCATTACATTTAGATAGGTGGTAGTCAACAATATCAGTAAATTGCAACAAAATATAGAGTATTTTGGCTAATCATTAATCAATAATGGCATCTATTACCAATATGTCAATGGGAACTAAAATCACAGCTAATTTTTTCCTCTTTTTTTTGCTTTTTACCATTTTCTTCATCACTATTACAGTGTGCATGTAAAATATTTAAAAAGAAGTTCTCAAAAATAAAATAAAAACAATCAACTCATTAAAGTAACTAACTTGAACAATTGGAATTATCATTAAAATACATTAGCATTGCATATTTTATAAAAGGACAGAGTTCACATTTTGTTTTGTGCTAAAACTGTACTAGCGTACTCACAATTGCCTTGAAACATTTTCAGGCAGCCTTTTTCTGCATACTATAGTACATACATCACTTGCCCTCTTCATACTTATCACAGACAGGTATCTATAACTGACAAACAGTGGTAACCATTTTCCATTTGCCTGAGTCTATTACAAAGATGCAGTTTAAAGTGCATTAAGCACAGTGGCTATTTCTGGGCAGTTCATTTAGTTTTTCATCCCTCATTAATCCCTTGTGTTTACAGATTTACATACTATTCACAACACTTCTTGAGATTCTTGTAACAGACTGTTTCAAAGTGAAGTGGAATTGAATGGTCAAAGGAGCCAAGAAAGGGGATTAAAAGAATAATAGAGTTGAAGGCATCACAAACCTAGACTTTGTAGACAGAACATAGATCCTGAAGTTGCTTAATCTGTTCATACTAGAGAAAATGGAAATGTATCGCCGTTTTAATTTAAAAAATATGCAGGTCATCAGTTCGTATATTATCAAACAGTGAATACTTACCATTTTATTGCTTATGATTGTTAAATCATTTTGCATCAATCGTTAAACCAAAAGTGGTGGAATCTGTCAAAGAACTTTTTAACCAAAGTATCTCGTACTGTTTTCACATTTGGGCAGACCTTAACGTAGCTAAAAAATTGAATGCATCATTCAGTGGCAAACATGTTATCTGCAATCAATCCACCTTTTAATGGCTGATGGTAATGACTATCACAAGAATTAAGAAGAGGAAGTTAAATCATCATTTGGAAGTGGGACATCACAAACTGAAATTATACATTATTTTTTAAAAATGCTGGTACTATTAAGGTCAGAATTGAGATAACCATAAATCCAACAGAAGACTCTTAAAATTATGCTCAGTAACAGATTAGTCAAATCCCTACTGCAGCAGAAATTCAAAGAAAATATGTAGAAAATGGAAGCCAGAAATTTTCGTCATTTATTTAAGAATGAATGCAGCAACAAGAAAAACATATTGTGATATTCTGATCCAGACAAGGACATTTACGAGTTCAGCAATAACTTGCCAAAAGCCTATAACACATGTAATATAGAAGCTAGAAGTAATAAGGTATAAGGAATAGCAAAGCTGCCTAATCTGCCTCAACAATATATATTAATCCCAATGTCTAAAGTGAACCTCTTTTTCACCAATATGATATTTTTTCCTACTTTTCACTTGCTATTATCTAATTGAATGAAATTGTGCTGTGGACTGAGGCTTATTAGCATCTGGGTTAACCCAGCTTAGTACAGAAAAAGACTTATACTTGACCAAAGTCAGACACAGGCTCAGGTCCCAGCAGCAAAAAGGGTAGTGTGTTACCGAAAAAAAATCTCATTAAATTTCCATTTTATTTAACCATACAAAATGATGTACACAGATAATATGGGATTCCAATATTTTGCCTGGATAAGCATTTCTCGTGACAGAAAAGCAGAATATACATAAACGTTGCAATTT
This sequence comes from Ginglymostoma cirratum, assembly GCA_024137785.1. Taxonomy (NCBI): domain Eukaryota; kingdom Metazoa; phylum Chordata; class Chondrichthyes; order Orectolobiformes; family Ginglymostomatidae; genus Ginglymostoma; species Ginglymostoma cirratum. Next base: position 7,935,242 of record JAHRHZ010000017.1, on the reverse strand, counting down.
ACAAACAGCAGTATTTTAAAAATTGGTATCACATTTAAAATAGCAAAATTGCCAGAACCTGCAGGAACTTTGGAGTTGAGTTTCCTGTCTGTGCTGCAGTACCCAATAAGCTCCACTTTTCCTTGAAAAGTGGCTTTAAAATTAATGATTCTCCTTAAGTAAAACATCTTAATTCATGTTTTGAAACCTTCTCCTTTGAAGGAACAATGAGATAGTTGATTCTTCAATATTTCTATATTGTATTTTTCTGATTCATTTGACATCGTAGACTGGCCAGCATTTCGTGCCCATCCTAGCTGACCTTGAGGAGGTGGTGGTGAGCTGCCTTCTTGAACACTGCAGTACACCTGCTGTAGGTTGTCCCACAATGCCATTAGGAAGGGAATTCCAAGATTTTGACCCAGCAACAGTGAAGGGATGGCAATATTTTTCCAAGTCAGGATGCTGAGTGGCTTGGAGGGGAACTTGAAGGTTATGGTGTTCCCATGTACCTGCTGCCCTGGTCCTTCAACACAGAAGTGGTCATAGGTTTGGAAGGTGCTATCTAAAGATCTTTGGTGAATTTCCGCAGAGAATCTTGTAGATAGTACACACTGCTGCTACTGAGCGTCAGTCGTGGAGGGATTTGGTGTCAATCAAGCGGGCAGCTTTGCCTGGGATGTGTTAAGCTTCTTGAGTGTCGGCAAGTGGGTAATATTCCATCACACTCCTGACGTGTGCCTTGGGCAGGCTTTGGGGAGTCAGGGGTGAGTTTTTCGCAGCAGTATTCCTAGCCTCTGTCCTGCTCTTGTAGCCACTGTTTACGTTGCAAGTCCAGTTGAGTTTCTGGTCAATGGTAATCTGCAGAGTGTTGATGGTGGGGGTTTAAGTGATGGTAACACCATTGAATGTCAAGGGGTGGTGGTTACATTGTCTCTCATTGTTCGTGGTCATTGCCTGGCATTTGTGTGGCACAAATGTTATGTGCCACTTGACAGCCCAAGCTTGGATATTGTCCAGAACATATTCCATTTGAACATGGACTGAGGAGTATCTGAGGAGTTGTGAAAGATACTGAACATTGTGCATGCATCAGTGAACATCCCCACTTCCAACCTTATGATGGAGAGAAGGTCATTGATAAAACAGCTGAAGATGATCGGGCCTAAGGACACCACCCTGAGAAACTCCTGCAGAGATGTCCTGGAGCTGAGATGACTGATCGTCAGCAACCACAACCATCTTTCATTTGCCAGGTATGTCTCCAACCAGTGGAATGTTTGCCACTTTTGTTAGGGCTCTTTGATGCCACAATTGGTGGAATGCAATCTTGACGTCAAGGGCTCTGGAATAAATCTCTTTTGTTCATTTTTGAACCAAGGCTGTAATGAGGTCAGGAGCTGAGTCGACCTGGCAGAAGCCAAAGTGGGTATCACTGAGTAGGTTATTGCTGAACAGATTCTGCTTGATAGCACGACTGATGACACCTTCCGTCACTTTACTGATGATCAAGAATAGATTGCTGGGCAGTAATTGACTAAGATGGATTTGTTCTGCTTTTTATGTACAGGACATACCAGGGTAATTTTCCATATTGTCAGGTAGATGCCAGTATTGTAACTGTATTGGAACAGCTTGGCTAGGGGAGTGGCAAGTTCTGGAGCACAAGTCTTCAGTACTATAGCCGAAATGTTTTCAGGGCCTGTAGCCTTTGCAGTATCCAGTGTCTCCAACCATTTCTTGATATCACGTAGAGTGAATCAAATTGGCTAAAGACTCGTATTGTAATGTTGGGGGCCACTGAAGGAGGAAGAGACGGAACATCCACTGGGCACTCCTGACTGGAGATTGCTGCAAATGTTTCAGTCTTATCTTTTCTACTGATATACTGAGCTCTTCCATCATTTTAAGATGGGGATATTCATGGAACCTCCTCCTCCAGTGAGTTATTTAATCATCCACCACCATTCACGACTGGATATGGCAGGTTTGCAGAGATTAGATCTGATCCATTGGTTGTGGGATCGCTTAGCTCTGTCTATCACTTGCTGCTTTCGCTGTTTGGCATGCAAATAGTCTTGTTTGGTGGCTTCAGTAGCTTAATACTTCATCTTCACATATGCCTGGTATTGCTTCTGGCATGTCCTCCTGCACTCTCCATTGATCCATGGTTGATCCCATGGCTGATCCCATGGCTTGATGGGTAATAGTTGAGTGGGGGATATGCCGGGCCATGAGAATGCAAGTAAGAATTTTACTGAAATTAGTAAGTTCTTCCATCATGATCAATTTAAATATTGAGAAGAATTTGGTTCCAAGATGATCAATTATTTTATTTTCAGTCTGACATTAAATCAAACTATATTTTATTTGTTATAAATTCATTGAGCCAATTTATCAGAATAACCGCTGAAATGAATTACAAGGTTTTGAAACAGGCAGTGAGTTTGGAGAGTGTTGTCAAAGAATTCTTCTCGACTACCATTATGTTGAGCTGTGACAATGAAGCAACAGCAGGGCAAATTCAAATAACTGTGATGTGGCTTAGGGGAAAACTTGCAGGTGCTGGTGTTCTCATGAGCCTACTGCTCTTGCCCTTTTAGATGGTAGAGGTCATGGGTTTAGCAGGTGCTGTTATAGGAGCCTTGATGGGTTAATGCAGTGCATCTTGTAGATGGTACACATTGCTTCCACTGTGCATCAGTGGTAAACATGATGTGGAGATGCTGGTGTTGGACTGTGATAGGCAGGTTCAAAAATCACATGACACCAGGTTATAGTCCAAAAGGTTTATTTGAAAATGCAAGCTTTCGAAGCTCAGCTCATGCCTGAGGAAGGAGCTGAGCTCTGAAAGCTTGTGTTTTCACATAAACCTGTCAGACTATAATCTAGTGATAACAAGCGTGGGGCTGGATGAACACAGCAGGTCAAGCAGCATCATAGGAGCAGGAAAACTTGACGTTTCGGGCCTAGACCCTTCATCAGAAAAT
>JAHRHZ010000017.1:7883759-7931873 GCA_024137785.1 Ginglymostoma cirratum | reverse complement strand
ACCCTTCATCAGAAAATTTTCTGATGAAGGGTCTAGGCCCGAAACGTCAAGTTTTCCTGCTCCTATGATGCTGCTTGACCTGCTGTGTTCATCCAGCCCCACGCTTGTTATCTCGGATTCTCCAGCATCTGCAGTACCTTTTATCTCTGAGACTATAATCTAGTGTTGTGTAATTTTTGACGTCATCAGCAGTAAAGGCATTGAATGCATATAAGTTGGCAATCAAGCAGGCTGCACTGTCATGGATTTTCTTGAGCTTCTTAATGTTGTTACAGCTACATTCATCTAAGCAAGTGAGCAGCATTCCATTACACTTCTGACTTGTACCAGCAGAAACTGAATCCAGGACTCAGGGGAGCGGGGAGTACGAGCTGTTCTCCTCAGAACATCCAACTTCTAACTTTTTTTAATTAAGAAAAGGAATAAAAGAACTGTGGATGCTGTTCTGAAGAAGGGTCACTGGACCCGAAAAATTAACTGCTTTATCTCCACAGATCTGCCTGTTTAGATTTTCCAGCAATTTCTGTTTTTGTTGCTGACTTGCTACAGTAACCACAGTATTTATAAAGGTGGTCCAGTTAAATTGCCGATTAGCAGTGACTCTCAGGATGTTGATAAATTGCGGATTTAGTGATAGTAACAGCGATAGTTGGATTAGAGGGAAATGGTTAGGTTCCCTCTTGTTGGTGATATCATTACGTGGTACTTTTGTGGCACAAATGTTACTTATCAGTAACCAACTGGAAATTTATGTGTTGTCCAGGTCTTACTCCATGTGGACAAGAAATGTTCCATTTTCTGTAGCACTGTAAATGTAATTGAATTCTTGGCCATCATCAGCAAACATCTTCGCTTCCAATCTTATGATGGTGTGGAGATCATTGAAGCAGCAAATAATGGTTAGGCCCAGAATTTTGTCCTCAGGAACTTGAGAACCAATGCATTGACACCAAAGATGATGGCCTTCGACAACTGCAATAATTTTCTTTTGAGATACGTATGGCTCCAGCTAGAGGAAATTCTGCCTTCTGATTCCCATTGGCTTCAGGTTTATTAGATAACTTAGATGCAAGATTTGATAAAATTGTAGCTTGATTTTTGTCTGTTCTAGGCAGTCACTATGATATTATCTCTGGAACACAAGTTTGTTTTGCCCATGTTTGTGCTAAAGATATAATCTGATCTGGAGCCAAGTTGTTCTGGCAGAATTCAAACCAATTGTTAATGAGGAAATATTGGTGGGTGTCACAAGATAGCACAACCAACTGCACCATCCAACATTTTTCTGATTGAGAGTAGATTGAAGGATAGTAATTGGCTAGATTGGATTGGTCCTATCTTTAGTAAACACAATTTGCTCGGACAATTTCCTTCTCTACCCAATACAGATGGATTCTTGTTGCATAGAAATACAAAGCCGCATTACCCATCATAAACACCCCCGCTCCCTGCTTAATGCTACTGTTGCTGAAAATAACCAAACACCTCTCAGACAACCCCCAATTAACCCCTACTGCTTAAAGTCTTCCCATTCAAGCCTTGATCCTCTTTATCACGCATTCTTCTATTTTGGAACCACCAAGGCTTCTGCAGAGCTACAAGCTAGCTGCTAGCTGATCCCTTCCCAAAGTGTTAATGACCTCTCAGTTTTGGATCCAATGAGGGCCCTGCCATAGCCTGTCTGCCTCTATGGGGCCAAACTTAGATGTCAGGTAGGCTACATACTGAGGGCATGTAGGAATGAGGGACATGGTATCAACACATAAGAATGGACATGCCTTTAGGGAAATCCACAATTCTGTATCCTATTTAGTGCTGTGTTCTCCAATACCAACAATGTACTGCTGTTTCCCTATCTGATCTGGACTTACATCATGTGCATCCTGATCATGCCTGTTCCATGGACTGGATAACAAATCAGAAATAATATACAAACTTGTGGTTCAGTTAAAAGCTAATGACAGATGCAATGAACATATTTTATAAACTTTCCATGTTATTTTTGACAGTCTCACTCTTGCTCCCACTATATATCCCTGTTAACATCATACCATTCATAATTATTGTTGAAGAGAAAACAGGTAAAAGTAGAGTTTAAGAGAAATATTGATGTAGTGATGCGTCATGGACTCTCTTTAAACTATTCAAAACAGTGCCGGATCATGGTGACAATGGAAGCTTTTTATTGTATTTTTCACTGTAAAGTACACATGACAATAATATTATTAATTTATTCATACATACATATCTCTTTTAACAGTATGGTTGCAGGGAATGTTGCAAATGCCTCTGGTGGACCTATCAGTTGGGCCTGATTCATATTGTCACCGATCTTAGGAACTCCTAATAGTTTGCTGGAGAAGAGCTCTTGAAAAATATCATTCTACATCATTGCTATGGGCCCTGAGATAAGTTTTCAAATTAAGTTTGGAGTAATAAGGGAGAGTGGCAATCAGGTGAAGGCTGGTGAGCAGTGTAGAGTCAGTTGAGAGGGAGAGATAGCCGAGAGAGCAATGGATTAAACACAATATAGAAGCAAATTACTGCAGATGCTGGAATCTGTACTGAAAACAACAAATGCTGAAGGTCACAGCAGGGCCAAAATGTCTCTTCAAGAAATGCTCACCCTGAAGAAGTTTTGCTCTTCCTCTGACAGGAGTATCTGTTTACACTCCACCTCGCCCCCACCCCCCACCACCCCCCACCCCCCCACCTCCCCCTATCCTACACCCCCTTTCCAATCTATAGCATAAATGCTGGCCCTTCCACACTTCAGTTCTGAAGAAGTCATCTGGACTTGAAACATTAGCTTGCTCTCTCTCCATGGATGCTGCCTGATTCACTGTGTTGCCCAGCTTTTGTTGAGTTCAGTACAAATTCCAGCATCTGCAGTAATTTGCTCCTACATCATATTGGAGACCTATACTGTTTTGAAAAGTTTCTCAGCCTAAATAGCCTTTTAAAAATTGAATGAATTACTTTAATAATTGCCTTTCGGTATGCCTTCAGCTCTGGCAGTTATACAGTTTTGGTTAGCTTTTAGTTTTTTATAAAACTGAGAATGCAACAAGAGGAAACAAATCTGATTGAAAACAGTACTGTGTTGCCAAGGACAGCGAAGAGAAACACAAACTCGGCTCCAGTTATCAAACATATTCTTATCACATAACAACATAATTTAGTAAGGGAGAAATATATGTTTGTTATACTATTTAGTGGCATGTCAACTGCTACTTTCTCATTAGATACTTCATTGACAGAAAAAGAAACCAACAAAAAAGGTTAAATTCCCCACTGCTTCTGGTTTTCATGTATTTTTTTCTGATATTGGATCAGCTCTACACAAGGAGATTAGCTGAAGTTAAACACTTATGAACTGCACGTTTATCATGAAGGAGTTTTTATTCTAGATGGATTAAGATGCGTACAAATTCAAATAAATAATTCTTAGTGAGATGTTCCCTGAGGCTACTATGTATAGGCAAAGCACCAAGTTCTCACACATTTCTTCGGCAAATAGCCTCCGTGGAAATGGTTTAATCCAGTTGATTAAATCTGACAAGAACTGCTCATATTTTGACATTTTGAAATACAAATCCTTTGGGCAAAGGCATTCATATGGAAAATTCATAAATCTTAAAAGGCATCTCGAGTTCAAACAGGTAATGCCAAATGTAGACAATTGTTGCAGTCAAAATCATATAACAAAGTCAAAATGACTGCACAGAACCGTATTTTTACAAATATATTCAGTGGCACTGTGAAAAAAATATATTCAGTTGTAGTTGAATACAATTTGTAAAGTATTAAAGAAATTGAAAATGTTCAAATTAAGAGTTAAGAATTTTGATTTAATTTTAAAAAACAAATTCGGAAAAAATATGAATGATATAAAAATTTATAGTTGCTGCAATAAATAAATAAGTAAAGTTATTTGTAGTATGGCAATTTGAAATTTAGGAAACTACAGAACTTTCAATAAGTCCCAATAATCAACCAGAATAAAACATCTGAAGTGAGAGCTCCATTAATTTAAAGTAATAAGATTCTAAATAAAAAGTGCCCATTTTTGAATAAGAATGGCGTTACAAGTCCAAAATGTCATCCAAATGGCATGCACATATATTTCTGAAGCAAGTCATGTGATATATTGATGAAGCCTTGGCATAATGTGGAGGTGCTGGGTGTTGGACTGGGGTGTACAAGGTCAGAAATCACACGACACCAGGTTATAAATTTATTTGAAAACACTTCACCTGACAAAGGGGCTACACTCCAAAAGCTTGTGTTTTCAAATAAAGCTGTCGGACTATAATCTGGTGTTGTGTGATTTCTGCCTTTGGCATATGCAGAGATTATATGCTAGAAGTAAGCAGCATAGGTTGGGTATGCCATTAATCAGCATCTGATGGAATTGTACTAGAGAATGCTGCTAGTGGGTTACATGTCAGAATCCACAATGTCATCACCTATATCTACAAGCAGAAGACAGATACAGGAAATTAAAAATCAGTGGCACATTTCACTGCTTAATGTGGACTACTAAATTTTGTCCAAGTCTGTTACCAACTGGAGCAAGTCTTACTCTGGAGTTGGTGTTTTGTCCTGACTAAACATACCTAACATCTAGCAAGAAAGTCACTGATAAATTCAGTGACAACTCTGGAATAAGATTACTTATGCATGGGACCAGGAATGTGGACATGTGTCTCATCAACCTGCACCAGAAGTAGGCATTTGACAGAATATTGCATACTGACATGAAGGATGTACTTTCCAAAATGCGATTTGGGAGGGAATCCATAATTGGATCAGGAAGGGCCAGGCAAAAGAGAGTTGGTAATCTCAGGCAGTGGAGACATTTACCTCAAAGTTTCCTTGTAGATAAATGACATTGCCATCTTCTGCTACACCCCTATCAATATGGAGTCTGAGCATCTGCAAATAACCTGAATGGGCTTCAGGATCCAAGATAAACTGTGACAAGAGTGAGATTATCTCCTTTGAGAACTGGGAAGCTGATCGTTTGTTCCCATAACCATCCGGTCAGACTTCCTGAATGTGCTGGAGCTATATTTCAGAGATCAGGCTTGAGTGTGTGCTAAAAACTGGAAGAAGCAATATGGTTAAAAAAAAAATGGATACATAGGAGCCGCACTGCTCCTTTTATGGACAAGAACCTGGCCAAGAGGTAGAAGTACTGTCAATGTGGCTACACGTTGAAGTTCAGGCCCATTTTTCCCTTGTGCTATACAATCATCTGAGCCACCTTCTGCTTCATCTGGAGGTCAAAAATAAATCATTTTTGAAGGACACTACATACATTAGAAAAGTCGAAAATGTATGCAATGCTGCTTTTATTTTATGCGATGGGCACCTTTTGTATGTGGCTCCAACTCACATTCCAAGGACTTTTGACATGCAAACACCTAATGTCACTGTATGCTCAGCTTCTACCTGGTATTATGAAAGATGGGTTGACACAGAATGTTCTAAGCAATTCATGCAATGTAGCCTTCTTTGGAAGGTTTCTGCAAAAAAATACCTTGTCCATGATTCAGTCAGGCAGTGGTCTGCATGGAATGTCCTCCAAACTCTACAGGTAAAAGAGATTATAGATTTGTTGAATTGTTCACTCAGCAGGCTTTCAAAGTATTCTGGCAAAGGGCTTCGTTACGAGATCTTCCAAACAAGCACCTAGATGTAGATAGGCTTGGCTTATGGTGAAAAAGGTTCTCCCCCTCAAACCATTCCTAAACACCGTTATATCTTCCCCATTCCACACTTTGCCCTTAAGGTGGCTGTGGTGGAACACACAGGTAAACAATACTTGCAGCTGCAGGATCATCAATTTGGTGGAGGATGGCCTTTTGTTTTCCAGAAACTGTTTTATCATCGAGTGCAGAGATGGTCTTCAGCCAAATGTTGCAGACAGGCAGATTCCATGAGCTGGGACCAGGTACTGAAGAACATGCTGAAGTTTGATCAGCTAACATAGAGAAGCAATGCATCTGTTTTTTGCTAATGACTTTCAGCTGTGCTACACCAAAGTGCAGGAAAATACACAATTTTTTTCTTTATTCATTAATGGGATGAGGGCGTTGCTGGCTAGGCAGCATTTATTGCCCATCCCTAATTGCCCAAAGGGCTGTTCAGAGTCAAGCACATTGCTGTGGGTCTGGAGTCACATGTAGGCCAGACCAGATAAGGGATGGCAGTTTCCTTCCCTAAAGGACATTAATGAACCAGGTGGGTTTTTCCGACAATCAGCAATGGATTCATGGTCATTGTTAGATTCTTAATTCCGGATATTTTATTGAATTCAAATTCCACCATTTTCCATGGCAGGATTCGAACCTGGGTCCCCAGAATGATATCTGGGTCTCTGGATTAACAGTCCAGCGATAATACCTCTCGGCCATCGTCTCCCCGTTAGACTGTATTTGTGACATGGAATGTACATTGTAAATAACGAGGCTATTGCAATTGTATTGAGGCACCTCAGATTAGAAAATGTTGCATGGAGAAAATTTGAATTTTATTGCCCTTTCTATAAGTCTTCTGTTTGAAATGCTTTGTAACATTTTTTTTGAGGGGGTCAGTTGGCTGGACAACTGGTTTACAAAACAGAGTGACACCAACAGCTTGGATTCAATTCCAATACAGGCTGAAGTTACCATAAAGGACTCTTCCTTTTAACCTCTTACTTTGCTTGTGGCGTGGCGACCCTCAAGTTAAACCACTATCAGTTGTCTCTCTGTAATGAAACAGCATTCCTGTGATCTGACAGGACTGTGGTAACTTTAACATGCTTTTATGAATCCTGCTGAAAATATTATTTGCCAATACTACAATGCTGGTTTGCTGTCAATTTGAATACACAGAAAAGCAAATTACCCAGATCATCATGGGTTTGAGGTTGGGACAAGTTGAGAGAAGAGAGCAATACAAAAATATTATGACAAGCGTGTTTGGAGGTTACTTTCAGTTTTGTCTATCTTCAGACTAATTTATTAGACTGCAGGATTCAATTAAGTAAGCCACGTAATGAGATGTGTATCAGAGAATCCCAAATTATTTGAATTACCATATTTGATTCTTGAAAATTAAGTGGATTCAATATTCAAAGTGGCAAGTCTTGTGTGCAGGAATATTATGCGGTTTGTGAAACTTGTAAAGATTGCATTGTAATTTAGGTAACCAGTTAGTGCTGCTGGTTGGTTGAGTTGCAGGCTTAGGTGAATACTAGTCTTCAGTGAGTAAGGCGAGCAAGGTAAAGGAAAGGTAAGATTCTTCTATCTATCTTAGTATAAAGGGGCAGCAATGGCAGTTAGGGCAATGGTGTGCTTCTCCTGCCAGATGAGTCGAATCAGGGAGCAGTCTGGCGTCCCTGATGACTATGTCTGCAGGAAGGAAGAACAGCTGCTCCTCTTCACAGACGGTGTTGTCCGGTTGGAGCAGCAATTGGACACACTGAGGAGCATACAGGGGACAGAGAGTGTGATAGACACTAGTTACCGGGAGGTGATCATACCACAGGTTCAGTCAGATAGATGGATGACCGCCAGGAGAGGCAGGCAGGTACTGCAGGAGTCTCCTGTGGCTATTCCCTGCTCTAACAGGTATACCGCTTTGATTCCTGTTGGGTGGGGTGGTGGTAGAGATAGCGCCTCAGGGGAGTATAACAGCGGTGGCCTGGCCTGTGGCACCACTACTGGCTCTGCTGTAGATCAGGCTCAGGCAAAGTCCAAGCGAGTGATAGTGGTAGGAGACTTGCTAGTTGAGGGCACAGACAGGCATTTCTATGGCCACATTCGAGACTCCAGGATGGCGTTTTGCCTTCCTGGTGCCAAGGTCAAGGAGGTCTGAGCGGTTGCATGAAATTCTTAAGGGGGAGGGTGAGCAGCCAGAGGTCACAATGCACACTGGTACCAATGACATGCGTAGAAAGAGAGATGAGGTACTGCAGAGTGAGTACAGGGAGTTAAGAAAGAGGCTGAAAAGCAGGACCTGAACGTTAGCATTCTCTGGGTTACTACCAGTGCCACGTACTAGTAAAATGAGAAATTGAAAGATAGCACAGATGAATGCATGGCTAAGGAGCTGGTGCAGGGGGTGGGGTTTCAGTTTCCCGGATCATTGGGACCTTTTCTGGGGCAGAGGTGACCTGTACAAGAGGGATGGTATGCACCTAAATTGGAGGGGAATCAACATCCTTGCAGGAATTTCACTAGTGCTACTTGGGAGAGTTTAGAGTGGCAGGGGGCAGGGAACTAGAGCAGCAGGTCAGCAAGTGGAGGGATTGAGGGGAGATAGATGTTAGGACCAATAAGTCAGAAAGGAGGAACAGGCAGAGACAGGTAGATGAGCATGATGGTACGAATGGGCTGAAATGTGTTTGTTTCATTACGTGGAGTACTATAGGTAAGGCAGCTGAGCATAGAGCCTGGATCAGTACATGAGACTATGATGTCATAGCCATTACAGAGACTTAGTTGAGAGAGGGACAGGACTGGCTATTCAACATTCCAGAGCTTCATTGTTTTAGATGAGATATACAGGAAGGTTAAAAAAAGGGGTGAAGAAGTTGCATTAATAATTACATCTGAACTCAGACAGGACATACTGGAGGGCTTATCCACTGAAGCAATATTGGTAATGCTGAAAAATAAGACAGGTCCAATCACTCCCTTGGGATTACACTATTAGTCTCTCAACACCCACTGAGACATGGAGGAACAAATGTGTAGCAGATCATAAAAGATGCAATAACAAGAGGGTTGCCATAGTGGGTGACTTTACCTTCCCCAATGTTGACTGGGACTCCCTTTGAGCAAGAGGCTTAGATGGGGCAGAATTTGTTAAGTGCATCCATGGGGCTTTCTTGAAATAGTATATTCAACTAGAGGAGGGGCCATACTGGACCTTGTTTGGCTAATGAGCCTGGCCAGGTGACTGACCTTTCAGTGAGAGAGCAATTTGGAAATAGTGATCACAGCTCCTTAAGTTTAAAGATAGCTGTGAATAAGGGTTAGGGCCTTGCAGGAAGGCACTAAATTAGGGATGGCAAATTACATCAGCATTAGGCAGGAGCTAGGGAGTTTTAATTGGAAGGAGCTGTTATTGGGCAAGTCCTCATTTGACATGATGGATTTGTTTACTGACCTGCTGATCAGAGTTCAAGAGTGGTAATATTCCAGTAAGGAGGAAGGACAAGAATGGCAAGGTAAGGAACCCTTCGATAAAAAGGGAGATTGTGAATTTTGTCAAAAGGCAAAAAAGAAGCATATGTAAGGTTTAGGAAGCTAAAATTGGACAGGACCCATGAGGAATATAAAGGAAGCAGGAAAGAACTCAAGTAGGGAATTAGGAGAGCAAGAAGAGGCCACTAAATGACTTTGGCAAGTAAGGTTAAACAGAATCCCAAGGCATTCTATACGTACATTAAAAATAAAATGATAACTAGGGAGAAGGTGGGACTACTCAAGGATAAAGGTGGGAACTTGTGCTTGGAAGCAAGGGATGTGGGCGATATCTTAAATGAGTGCTTTGCATTGGTCTTCACTCTGGTGAAGGATATGGAAGATAGTGAGATTTGTGTGGAGCATGCTAATATGCTAGAGCAGTTTGAGATCAAGAAAGAAGTGGTGTCGGGTCTCTTGAAGAGCATTAAGGTGAATAATTCTCCAGGGGCCGATGGTATCCACCCTAGGTTATTGAGAGAGGCAAGAGAGGAGACTGCTAGGGCCTTGACCAAGATCTTTGTATCCTTGCAAGCCACTGGAGAGGTCCCGGAGGACTGGCAAGTAGCTCATGTTGCTCCTCTGTTCAAGAAGGAAATAGGGATAATCCAGGAAACTACAGACCGATGAGTCTATTGGACCGAATTCTTTGGGATAAGACTTGGGTGCATTTGGAAAAGCATGACCTAATTAGGGACATTCAGCATGGCTTCGTGTGGGGCAGGTCATGTCTTACCAAATTGATTGAATTTTTTGAGGAAGTGACAAAGGTGATCGATGAGCGTAGGGCAGTGAATGTTGTCTACATGGATTTTAATAAGGCTTTCGACAAGGTCCCTATGGTAAGATCATCCATAAGATTATGTACGGGATCCACATGGATTCAGAATTAGCTTGCCCATAGAAAGCAGAGGGTGGTAGTGGAAGGGTGATTTTCTGGTTGGAGGTCCTTGACTAGTGGTGTTCCGCAGGGATCCTCTGTTGTTTGTGATATATATGTGTGACTTATGAAAATGTAAATGAGTGGGTTAATAAGTTTGCAGACGATACAAAGATAGGTGGAGTTGTGGATAGCAAAGAAGGTTTAATCTGGCTAAATGTGAGACACTGCACTTTGGGAGATCAAATGTTATGGAAAAATATACAGTTAATGGCAGCATCCTGAACAGCATTGATGCATAGGGGGATCTTGGGGTTCCAGTCCATAGCTCCCTGAAAGTGGTCACACAAGTAGATAGAGTGGTGAAGAAAGCATATGTATACCTGCCTTTGTTGGTCAGAGAATTCAGTACAGGAGTCTGGATGTCATGTTACAGCTTTACATGAGTTTGGTTAGGCCACACTTAGGGTATTGTGTTCAATTTGATTGTGATGTTACAGGAAGGATGGGGTACTTTGGAGAAGGTGCAGATGAGGTTTGCTAGGGATGCTGCTTGGATTAGAGGGTATGAGCAATAAGGAGAGGCTAGAAAACACTTGGGTTGTTTTATCTGGAGCAGCAGAGGCTGAGGGGTGACTTGACAGAAATCTATAAAATTATAAGATGCATAGATACATTTGGCAGTCAGAATCATTCCCCCCACTCCATGCCCCCCAGACTTGTAATATCTAATACTAGGGGACATTCATTCAAGTTTAGAGGGGGAAAGTTCAAAGGAAAAGTGAGGAGCGAGATTTTTTTAGAGTGGTAAGGAGTCTGGAACGTGCTGTCAGTGGTGGTGGTGGAGCCACATACGAAAGGGGCATTTAAGGGATTTTTAGATAAGCACATGAATATGCAAAGAATGGAGGGATTAGGACCAAGGGCAGGCAGAAGGGCTTAGTTTAATTTGGCATCATGTTCGGCACAACGTTGTGGGCTGAAGGGCCCATTCCTGTGCTGTACAGTTCTACGTTCTTTGTGTGAAGATTTTTTTCTATCTCACATTTATGTGCTTCTTTTAAATGTATTGCCAATTCAGCTCTGTAAGCAGAGAAGTCTTCCCAACACTTACAAGACTGCATGTAGCAATTAGATCTATTCTTCCAAAACGCTTTGCTATCCAATAACTTTATATTTACAAGGTTTTTAAATGAAAGGTATGCATAAGAGCTTGGATATTTATGAATTACTATGTAATGTAAAATGTTTGAAAATAGCCCATCTGTATGCACAATAATACTTCTCAATTTCCATTCATTGCTATGATTTATATTTTACATCACTTGAATAGATAGTGATAGAAATAGTTATTTTGTGACTAACCTTCCTGCAGAGTGACCTGCTGAAAATGCACTAGAATCAGAAAGCAAATAAGGAACAGAATGCACTAAGAAGATAGTGGGATTGGAGAGATACTCACTATTCATAACATTATAGCAAAGTTTCAAGATGTATCCACAGGGGAAGATCTACATAAGATCTCCTGATGAGCTGGGAAACAGTTGTTTAGATTCAACAAGGAGCTGTCAGCACAGGGTATTCTCTTTAAAAGCTTTCAAGATTATGCAGCCTATAACATAAATATAACAAAAACCATACACATCTTCAGTAGGAAAGAAAACCTTTTTGCCAGTATGTCCCCAATACGTCAATCTGAATACTTATTAGCCAGCACCACAGCTTTTCTTTTGCTGAAGATCTATAGCTATTTTGCATTCCTTAGTCAGGTGAACTACAGTTTAAGCTCTCTTGAAAGCTTTTCAATAGGTAGGCATAGCTTCAAGCGTAGGCCTAATGCCATGTCACAGAGACATATTCCTGGAAGTTTTGCTGCATGACCCCTGCATAAAATCAAGGTCAATGTTCCCATTCATTTTCCTCTAGTTTCTAGTTCAAACAGCTGCAATATTTAGAGATTAAACAACGAAATGAAAGGATGAAATAGAACAGATGATTGATTTCTCAAAATAAATTGTTAGTTCTGTGGGAACTGGAGTTGTGCAATAAGGACATTTTTTAAAGGTCAAAAATGGTTGAACAGTTATAAAAGCAAATTGAAGTATCATATTCATCATTTTCATGTTACATTAATATGTATCTAAGTGACAGTTGTAAATATCTGATTACAACTTCATATAATTATAATATTTAAGCATGTAGTTAAAAATAGTTCACTGCACTCTTCACAAAGTGAAAAAACCTGTGGCAAAGAAACACCAGTAACTGGAAAAAAAATCCATCACTATGTCACTTGCAGCAACTGTATGCACAGATCAATTCCTCATGCCAAACAGAAAAACGTGTGTTTATGTAACAACCCTGTCAAGGTGTTAAAAGCGTTTTGCAGCTAATTAAATACTCAACATTTTTGTTGTAATTTTGGAAATGTCGTGACCAATTCTGGAATAACAAGATTCCACAGTCTGCAGTGAAATAAATGATCAGAAAATACATTTGAACTTGTTTGAGAATTGACCAGAACATTGGGGAGTTTTCCTCTGCTGTTCTTTAATAGTCCAATGGTATCGTTCACATCAAATGAATAGCATCTGCCTCAAAGCTCAACATCAGATGGCACTTACAACAGTGTAGCTCTCCATTTATACTGTAATGAACTACATGCTTAGATTAAGTCTCTGAAGTGGGTCTTTCTGAATGCTAGCTCAGAACTAGAAGGTCGATAAGCAGTGAAACATAAGACATTCTGAAATATATTATTAACTAAAGTCAGCTTTTTATCTGCAAATCGACTCTGAAAGAAAATATATCTGATTCATTATTTCTTCACTTTAGTACAAGTTTGTTCACAAGAGTTGACTAACAGATGCAATACAAGACCTATTAAATTAAAACAATCTAATTGAATTTGAACGAAACATAACTTAATTCATATTTGCATTCTTTATTTGAAAGTTAAAAATGCTCATAAATTCATTATAATCTTAATGATTGCATTGATGTGATGTGGTTATGTGTCATAACTTAGCAAACCTGATTTAATAACAAATAATCTTAGAAATGAATTTATACATGTCCAAGATATACATCAATCATTTAATTCCACACAAACTGATAAAAAGTGAGAATAAAAGGGGTTAGGTCTCATTACATTTTTCAAGGAAAGATATAGTTATGTGATTTCTATTTTCCTATTTAACAAATATACCTTCCTGGCATAGAGTTCAGCTCATGAGAACATTTAGTAAGAAATCACAAGTGATCTCCCCACAATTTTCAGTCCATTAGCTTTAAAGGTGTAGCCCAGAAACAGCAGGCATGATTTTACTCTTTCCAAAATCCTCAAACCACCAACATTCTCTCAAACCTATCCCCTGATCACTCTTTCCCAAATTCTTAACATTTATTCTCCTGTCTGGTGACAACCATCACCTCTAAATCTTTTATAAGTATAGACAGGACCATAGGGACGAGGAGCAGAAGTAGGCAATTCAGCCCTTTGAGGCTGCTCTGCCATTTATCATGATCTTGGCTGATCTTATCTCGGTCTCAACTTCACTTTCTTGCCTGCTCCCCATAGCCTTTTATCCCACTTTTCATTAGAAACCTATCTATTTCTTTCTTGAATCTGTTGATTGATTCTGACTCCACCACACTCTGGAGCAGTGAGTTCCATATGTTCACAACCCTCTGAGAGAAGTAGTTTCTTCTCATCTCAGTTTTGAACCTACCTCTTCTCACTCTATATCTATGCCCTCTTGTTCAAGACTGTCCCACAAGGGAGTACACCTGTTCCACATCCACTTTCTCAATCCTTTTTAGCATTTTATTTACCTCAATAAGATCCCTCTCATTCTTCTGAACTCCAGCAAGTACAAGTCCAGTACATGTAAAATTCGAGATGTCAAAGCAAAGACACGGACCACTGCCATGGTTTGGGGAAGCTCCGTGTCGATGCTCCTTCAGTCTGGCAGGAAATAGCAGGAGATGCATTTTTTTGTTCATTCATGGGATGCGGACATTATTGGCCATTCTTAATTGCTCTTTCCTCAGCGGTAAAGGAAGTCGCTGTTGAAGCTGATGGATGGGATGTCAATCAATTGGGCTGCCTTGTGCTGGATGGTATTAAGATTCTTGATTTTTGTTCGTGCTGCTCCCATTGAGGCAGCAGGAGTGAATTCCATCACTGATTTGTTCCTTCTAGCTGGTTGACAGGCAATGGGGAATCAGGGAGTGAGCTAAAGGTAGCAGAATTTCTAGTCTCTTCCTGATTGATGACAACAAGAGGCAAACTTGCCTGAGCAAGGTAGCCTACTCAGAAATTGCAGAGGAGCTTAGAAACCATAGGGCTCACAAAAGATCATGATGCCTTATTAGAAAAGGTTGACTGTTTTCAAAACTGGAAAGTGGTGCAGTGACATGAGATTGACTCTTATAGGAACATCTGGCTAAGGTATGCATCATCAGCCTTACAACTGCACAGTATTGATTCCAAAGCTTGTGCCAGTTTAGCTTGATTAAGAATTCGCTATAAAATTGACATTGATGGACGAATATGTGAGATGGGAAGCATACTGACAAGAAGGTCAATTAATATTTGTGAAGTCACTAAACTTACACTTTTTCCTTTGGGAAAACCAAGGCCATAATCAAAGGAAAAGAGCTGAAATGAGAGGATCGGTCCCCAATCTAAACTTCCTTATGCTTGCCGAGGAAGAAGCTGTTCCAGATTTGTTGAAAAGCTGGGAGGTGAATCTACTGATGCCAGAGCTGGAATGGTAAGGCAACTGAGCAAAAATGCATCTAACCTGGTGCATGTAGGGAACTTAGGAACACACTAGGATTTGTACTGTGCTCATTGACTCAGTGGAACATTAACATGTTTCTTCTTATCCTTCACAGGATTTTTCAATCCAGATGCTACATTCTAGCCAAGGAGACCAAAGACCCTATAGCTCTGGACCAGTAACCCAGAGGAAACAACGTCACCTGTCTCCTGCATCCTCCACCAGGTATATGCCCACCCAGATCATGGACGGTTTGAATTGAGAATATAGACTATATTCTAGTGAGCACAAAAGAGACATGCCCCAGCGGCCGAAGGTTAGAGGCTGTGACAGTAAAGGTTCAAGATACACAAAGGACAGCTAGGAACCAGACCATGTTGAGTGCCATGCTGATAACAGGTATTTAGTTACAGCCAAAAGAAGCCTAGTGGAAATGCACTGGAGGCTGGTGAACATATGGTAGATATCCTGAGGTTCATGCACAGCCTTATGCAGAGTATGGAGGAATCCGCTCACACAATGAGTTGTGTCATGTCTCAGGCATGGCTGCTTTCATTGAGGGTGGTGAAAGCCACGGAGTTCCACACTGAGCAATCAATTGATACTTATGTTTCCTTCTCAGGGAGATAGGGAGGTGCTATCATGCACCCAGATTATGGACGAGCATTTGCCAGCTGCCCAGGAGCATTTTCTAAGAAAAGCCCAAGGGTGAGTGGTCTTTCGTCTTGCCCTTCTCCCTTGACCACACTGCCTCCAGCAGGCTTGGTCAAGGAAATTGCCTCTCCACTGCATAGAATACCCTAAAAGGGCAGAGCCCTCACACTCTGGACCGCAAGACGATGCGGGCTTTGAAACCATTGGGGCATGACAATCAGCTGCCTGCCTCCATCTCAATGGCTGATAGGCAAGTAGAAATGCAATGTTGGACATTGAAGAAAATACTTCAGCATATTCAAAACGGAAGTACTCTGTTGTAAAAGGAAGACTGTAAAGGAAGGACACACGTTCTGTTGATGACTATTTAAAGATAGTATCAAATTGAAAGAAAAGTTATGTAATTCCAAAGATGCATGGCGGGTCAGAAAATAAGACAATATAAAGAAAAGCCAAGAATGATTAAACCATAATAAAGGAGATAAGCAGACAGTAAGAGTTTCAACCGGTACCTAAAAGGAAAAGAGTAAATTAAGTGAGTTTTCATCCTCTATAGAATGAGTCGGAAGAATTAATATTGGAAAATAAGAAACTACACAGATATTTTACATCTGCCTTCACTGTCAAGGATGCATCCCAGAACTAATCAGGGGGTAAAGGGCAGATAGGATATTAATACAATGATAATCCACAGAGAAAAGATGCTGAGAAAATTAGTGGAATGAAAATCTAGTAAGTCCTCTAGTCCTAACGGACTTCACCATAGGACCTGAAACAATGTGGCTGCTGAAATAACTGATACATTGATCTTAATTTTCAAAATTTCTCCAGATTCTGGTTCCCTCAGATTGGAAGATACTAGATGTTACTCCTCTATTCAAGGAAAAAGGGAGATGGAAAACAGAGATAACACAGTGTGGAGCTGGAGGAACACACCAGGCCAGGCAGCATAAGAGGAACAGGAAAGTTCATGCTCCACACTGTGTTAGATCTGACTCCAGCATCTGCAGTTCTTGCTATCTCCGATAGAAAACAGGCCAGCTGGTATAATGTCTCTCAAAAGGAAATATTGGAATCCATTTTTAAGGAGGTGTTTGCTGGGCACCTGAAAAATCTTAATTCAATCAGGAGGAGTCAACATGGCTTTGTGAGAGGAAAGTTGTGTTGATTCATTTAGAATCCCTACAGTGCAGAAAGAGGTTATTTGGCCCATTGAGTCTGCACCGACCCTCCAAACAGCATCCCACCTAGACCCAAGCCCCCTACCCTATCCCTGTAACCCTGCATTTACCATGACAAACCCAACAAGCCTGCACATCCCTGGACACTATGTGACAACTTACCATGGCCAGTCCACCAAATGTGCACATCATTGTTTCAAAGTAAGCAATCGTACAGATGAAAGGGAATCTGTGCATGTCAAATACCAGAGATATTTGACTAATTATTACATCAAAGATTTGCACAGGGCAGGATGTAATTTACCACCAAAGATAGTAGTTTGGTCAGCTAGCAGGAAAGACCGTAGGGCCTAATAGGCAATTTTGAATTTTGCAAGATGGGATGAGTGGAAAGCCACAGGCTTCATCACTGGAGCATCAATAATTTATTTCAATAGCTTGGATGAAGAAACTGAAAGTAATGTAGCTAAGTTTGTTAACGAGACTAAGATATGTAGGAATCTAGGTTGTAAGGAAGACATCAGGAGCCTACAAAGAGATACAGATTGCTTAAAGAAGAAGAATAGAAAGGGAGCAGGAAGAATAGGAAAGCAGCATCTTACTTAAATAGAAAGAAATTGCAGAGCTCTGAGAATGTCCTGATAAATGAATCACAACCACAGCTAAGACACTAGGACCTTCCCATTGTCTCTTTTATTCATTCATGGGATATGGGTATCACTGGCTAGGCAAGCATTTACTACAAATCCCTAATTGCCCAGAGGGTAGCTGAACGTCAATCACATGACTGTGGGCCTGGAGCCAATTGTAGGCCAGACAAAATAAGTAGTGCAGTTTTTTTTCCTAAAGTGAACCGGATTGTACATTTCCATGCCCTAACCCAACTGGGTGGCCTAGTTTGGAGAACTCTTCCATTCCTCTATGCCCTCACCCTACCCCCATCCCCTTTTAGGGCCCTCTTTCACTCCTCCACACCCTGCCTGATCCTCCCAGATCTCTCACGCTTGATTTGCCTTTGCCAATCCCAACCCACTATGCAAACTGTGTCAGAGATAAAAGGTACTGCAGATGCTGGAGAAGCCGAGATAACAAGCATGGGGCTGGATGAACACAGCAGGTCAAGCAGCATTCTGATGAAGGATCTAGGCCCGAAACGTCAAGTTTTCCTGCTCCTATGATGCTGCTTGACCCACTATGCAAGCTGCTATTTTCTCATTTCCTTTCCTTGTGACACAAAATTCAACAAAAACAACTGCTCTTCCCAGACACAACTGTATAAAGCTGATTGATATACACCACTTTTAAATGAATATTAACTGGCTGCCACAAAATTCTCATGAGCCACTGACAATCTTAAAGCTAGTTTAAATTTAAATTTTAAGTTTAATTTTGTTTTTTTTAAACATGATAATGCAAGGCATGCAAATGGAGTACAAGTAGGAACCTGCCATGGAACAGCATGAGATTTGATCTGATTTAATTTTTAATTTTGTCAAGTATCAAATGATATTTGACCTTTAACTTTTTCCTGCTTAACCCACTCATCACAAAACCCTTCCTTTGAGTTTTTATTAAATATTTCCCTTTGAGAGAGGATACAGAACAGTAAGTATAACTGCCTGGACATTCCTAATCTGCATTGTCATAGCACTGTCCATATAATGTTTGGCCCACAAATGGCCAGGCATCAATTATTCCCATCTTGTATGTTCCTACTCAATGTAACTGTGTTGAACGTAGAAATATAGGAGAATGAAGCATCATTCCATGCTTACAGTGCAAAGGTGAGAATCACATCCCTCCAGTCATAAATCAGTACATGATAACTTTACAGTTAGTGTTACATAACAGAAGTTTCTGATTATTGAGCATCTAATCTTCTGAATCATTGTGAATTATGGTGTGGAAAAGCAGCAATGAATTTATTGCTATTCTTCTGTGATGGATGTAATAAAATTGCATCACTCTCCTGACTGTGTCTTAAGATTTTCATTTCATACATAACAATACTCATTCATTTATCCCTGTGTCAGATGACCCAAATTTCCAGTCACAGTTTTGTTTGAGGCTTTCCAAAGATAATACTTGTGCTACCTGGGTCAGACAGGAGATTACTTTTAATATGCAAATTGCAGACCTGTGGATTCCAACACAATTCATCAGTCCCAACAGTTTGAGTGGCGTCTGCTGAAACTTTGGCACATGATGTCAGAAATATCATTAACAGACACTAAGTAGCTTTTGATTGAAGTTTTGTTAGTGGAACAAACGAAAGCATGAGGAAATTTTCAGAAATTATCTTTCTTCAGGAATCCTGTCAATTGCGTTTATCAAATGAGATCACGATAACCACCGTAAAAACTCAAGGCATGTCTATGTGATGACTGAGATAACAAGGTATAGAGCTGGATGAACACAGCAGGCCAAGCAGCATCAGAGGAGCAGGAAGGCTGGCGTTTCGGGCCTAGACCCTTCTTCAGAAATGGGGGAGGGGAAGGCGATTCTGAAATAAATAGGGAGAGAGGGGGAGGTGGATAGAAGATGGATAGAGGAGAAGGTACAAGGAGAGGAGACAGACAGGTCAAAGAGGCGGGGATGGAGCTATGTGATGACTTCCTTTTTGCTGAATGCAATTTGTCCTGTTGAAGCCAGTAATTGGTGAACATTCTAGCATTCAGGTAACAAACATTTCCAAGGGGTTGGTACATTTGATTGTTCCAACATATTAAGAACACTCAAGTCAGCCTAGCAATAGGGATGTGGGTTATTGCAAGATTTTCAATAGGTCATTCAAAAACAGTTTAGGGGTTGCTAAAGAACAGTTCCTGTTTCACAGTTGGAGATAGAAAACACAGAAAAACATAAACAAGTTCCAGGCAGAAAAGAAATGCTTAGCTTGACTGCTGTGATGAGCTGAATGACCATGGTTCTGTATAGTTGAGCACAGTGAGAAGTCATGAGCAGCTGGATGGCTCTGGGCAGTCAGAATTCCAGAAGGTCCAGGACCCAGAAAGTGCTTAATGAATAGCTCAGTACAGTTGAGTGTGGGAGTTGAAAACTTCCAAGCAGTAATTGCTTACTGCAGCTGACCCAGATTAGAGGTCAGGAAACAAACCCGGAGGCAGTGCTGGCTTGATGAAGCTTGCTGTAAGGGAGAAACTGGAATTGAGTGCAGTTCCGGAATGCTGGCCTGACCAGCAATGCCCACATGTAATGAAAAAGAATTATGGAAACTCACATTGTTACTAACTCAGAGGGATTGGTGAGAAATCTGTGAGCTCTGTCTTGATCACAATTGCTGCCTGATGTGTTCTGCGGGGTGTTCAACAATCTTTCTTACCAGTATTTGCCTTATGTTATTCTTGGGATGTTAGAATATCTATAATAGTTATCTTTGTTTACTTTATACATTTTTCGTCAATAAAGCTTGCATGCTTTAAATTTTATTTGTAATAAATCAGTTAATCTTTGACTAAATAAATCTGATTAAATTGTCCCTAATATATTACTAATATAGTAAATGACCTTTCTAATCGATCTATCATCAACCTAGTTAAACAAAAAAAGTTGCTGTGATGATTGCAAAAGTGGAACTAGGAAGGAATCAGTGTGTCCTTCCAATCTCAGTCACAATATATATTTTAGCAGAGTTTATATGAAAGTTGAACAATGACCACAATGACCACAACTATGGATGTGCTACATCAAATAACCACACTCTGGAGAACTCTCATATGAGTATGTCAAGAGGCTACTCTTGCTGCACGCTAGCAATGATTTGGAAAGTGTCAGTGGATCTGCAAAAGGGTAGTCCTGTGGAAATGAACTGTGGAGGAGGGTTTTGTCATCCATAGTATAAAACATTGTAACATGATCTGGAAAGAAGAAAAGGTGCTCCATGTTTGCAGTTTAGAGAATATCTTAACTTTGACTGGAGCAGACCAAACAGGACACATTCAGGACCAAAGAGAAGAAAAGAAGTTCAGAAAAGAGAAAGTAGTTAAAGAAATTAACAAATTGAACGGTGAGTCAACTTGTATTTTGTGAGCAGCAACAACAACAGTAAGTTTGAGTGAAAATTGAACAGTCCCCGGACAAAACAAAATGTTAACAATGTTAAGAAGGGAAAGTAGTTGATTAGAGTGGTTAAAGGAGTAGTAGGGCCAGTAAGAGACAACAAAAGGAATTTACACATGGAGGCAGTGGGCATGGCTGTGGCGTTAATTGAATACTTTGGCGGGAGAAACTCCCCAGACCATATTAGTTGTAAATCAAAGTTAACAATGCACTGGGATCAGACAAGATGCGCCTGAGGATTTTGAAGGAAGTGAGAATGGAGACTGAAACGGCACTGATCATAATCTTTCAGTCATCACTAGATTTGGGGGAGGTGCCAAAAGAGTGGACAATTGCAAACATTAGGGCCTTACTCAAAATTGTTTGTAAGGATAAGCCTTGCAATTTCAACTAGTCGGCTTACTTCCAGTGGTGGAAAAGCTTCTGGAAACATTCATTTGAGCCAGAAATAGTAGTCACTTGGGAAAAGGTGAGTTGATTCTGAAAATTCAACATGAATTTCTAAAGGGAAATCATGTTTAACTTGCTGGAAGTTTTTGAAGAAACAACAGAAAGGTTCAATGAGAGTAACGCTGTGGACCTCCAGAAGGTGGTTTATGCAGTGCCACAAAACAGACTTGTCAGGAAATTTATAGGTCATGGAATGAAAGGGTCAGTAACTTTGTGGATACAAAATTGACTAACTGATAGGAAACAGAAAGTAGTGATCAATTGATACTTCTCAGGCTTGGGGGAGGTTTGGAGCAGACAACCCCAGGTGCTGGTATTGGGACTCTTGCTTCTCCTGATATATATAAATGATCTGAATCTTGGTGTGCAGGAGACAATTTCAAAACCTGCAGGTGATGTGAAACTTGAGAAAAATTGTAAACTGTGAGAAGAAGGACAATGTGGAACTCCAAAAGACGTTGACAAGTTGGTGGAGTGGGTGGTTAGGTGGCAGATGCATTTACGTTCTGCTCGCAAAAAAAACCTTGAACTACCTGTTGCCCGTCACTTTAACACACCACCCTGTTCCCTGGCCAACATCTTTGTCTCTGGCTTGCTGCAGTGTTCCAGCAAAACTCAACGCAAGCTGGAAGAACAACACCTCATTTTCCACTTGGGGATCCTGCAGCCCTCCAGTCTCAATATTGAGTTCAATAATTTTAGGGCCTAAACTCTCCCATGTCCTAACCCCCAACCCCACACATCAGGCCTTGTTATCACATAGCCTGCCACTACACACCCACTGTTGTTAATCATTAACAGTCCCCATTAAGAACTATTCACCTCCCAGCCAAATTGTTATCAACTCCTTTGTCTGTCCAACTGTTCTTCTCTCTCTTTAGGCTCTATCCTATCGTTTACTCCCTACCCCACCCCCACCCTATTTTCTGCATATAAACTGATATTTTTTCCAGCTACCATCAGTTCTGAGGCAGGGTCACCAGACCTGAAACATTAACTCTGATTTTTTTCTTCATGGATGCTGCCAGATCTGCTGAGCTTTTCCAGCAACTTCGATTTTTGTAGGTGGCAGATGATGTTCAGTACAGAGATATAAGAGGTCATGCATTTTGATAGAAAGAACATTGATAGACAAAATGAAATAAGGGTATATACCTAAAGGGGGTTCAGGGTCTGAAGGACTGGGTGTATATGTGCACAGATCAGTGAAGGTGGCAGAACAAGTTTAGAAAGCACATGATAAAGCAGATAGTACCCTTGACATTATAATTGCATTTGCATTTATACAATACTTACAAGAATGGTTCCAGGGATGAAAAATTTCAGTTTGAAGGATAGACTGAAGTATTTAGGACTGTTCTCCTGGGAGATGAGAAGTCTATGGGAAATTCTGACAGAGGTTTCCACAATAATGAGGGGTCTGGATAGAATTGATGGTGAAAAACTATTCCTGCTCACAAAGGCTTCAAGAACCAGAGGGCACACATTTCAAGAAATTTGCAAAAGGAGTAAATGCAAGGTGAGAAAAACATTTTTTCTCAACCTAAGTAGTTAATGTATGGAATGCATTGTGGTGGAGGCAGATTCCATATAGGCATTCAAGGTGGTATTGGATAGTTATTTGGCTAGAAATAATTTGTAAAGGTATATGGGAAAAGTAGAAGATTAGCAGTAGGTAATGATGCTCATTTGAAGATCCAGTGGAGACAGGATGAGCCAAATGGTCTTTTTCTACATCGTATTATTTCTGTGATTGTTACATAGGTGAGAAGCGGGACTAAGTTTCATGGAAGATGTGGGTTCAAACAACAGCAGAAAGAAGATATGAGAGGACATGTGAGAACATCAATAATGAGAACATCACTAGGTAGCACTCCTGTCACTAAGCTCTGGGTTCAACTCTCACCTTAGGACTTGGTGGCCATGGAAGGAATATGCACACTGTGTTTCAAACAGGTTGGTAATCATCTTGTCAATCTTTGCAACACTTACCCACTAATCTCCAAAGGATAAAGAAAAATGCAAAATATTCTTCAATGTTTTGATGGAATGACTAAATACTAATAACCTACTGGAATTTATATTGTGACACTGGAATTTATATTGTGATGAGAAATTAGAGACAACTTGTTTAACTAAAGAGCTTAATCTGTAGGTTACTTAATTACTTTGCATATTTTAAGTGCTCAGGCATGGTTTGCGTGCATACAGACGTGAATAATAAATTGTGATTTAAAGCAATTTTCTCATCCAAAGTTAAGAACAAAATGTGGTCAAAATTGTATTTTGTCTAAAAATTGCTCAGCAGATATGTGGTTTGACTAGACTCCCACTGTTGCTATCATCTAAGACCTTCATGATAGGAGACAGAAAGGAGTGATTGAAATTGCTTTATTCAACAGTTTCACATCATACAATTTGATATAAAAGTGTTTGTTGATCTTTGTAAAGTAACAGGGTTGATGAAGGTAGTGTACCAGCTGTATATACAGATTTTCCATAAGCATTCGATAAAATAATACGCAAGAGGTTTATTGAAAACAATAGAATTACCTGCATTTAAAGGGACCATGATAATTTGGCTGCATTATTGGCTAAGAAAAGAATGTAAAAAGTTGTGAGTACAATTCTTTTCTTGACTTACAAAAGTACACAATGGGATTAAATCCTATTAGACATACTGAAAACTATTATGGGTTTTGATAATGAATCAAGAGAGTAACTGTTTCCTCTAATAAATCACCCTAGGACATGAATATCCTTACGCAGGGATAGTAGGAACTGCCGATGCTGGAGAATCTGAGATAACAATGTGTAAAGCTGGATGAACACAGCAGGCCAAGCAGCATCAGAGGAGCAGGAAAGCTGAAGAAGGGTCTAGACCCGAAACACCAGTTTTCCTGCTCCTCTGATGCTGCTTGGCCTGCTTTGTTCGTCCAGCTCTACACCTTGTTATCCTGTTGCAGGGCTTGTTATAATGAGGAATGCATCATCTACGAGGATGGTTAAAGCAGATTTCACAGGAAATTGCTGAAGGCAATTGGTGATGCACTCAATAGAGACTAATTTAAAGGGTTATGCGGGAAAAATGGGTACAGAATTAAACTGTACAAATCTTTTAGCATACATGTGAGAGGCCTAATGGCCTCCTTCTATGTCATTTGATTCTATACGCTGAAACTTCCCACATGTCATTTTAAGGCAATTTCATGGAGAATCTCTTTTCATGGTCCATCGGCTTTTTAGTAACACAATCTTCCACTTCTGGCCCCATTAATTATGTATCCAGGCTGCAAACACCCTTCTTGTTCAATTGTGCATTAGCGGATGCACAAGAGCTCACTCCTACAAGGTTGTTCCAGCAGTCACACTGCAGGAATTATAGTTAAACCCCAGCTCAAATGCTACAAGGCAGGAACTTGACCATTATTATAGAGGACTTGGCTAAAAAATGTGAATTTGGGACCCCAGTTCACGATCAGGAACCCAGAGTTCCTGGTGCATGAGGTGTCAGAGAAGGCTGTCCTCTTTCCTCAGAACGGTCAAAAAAGATCATGGCACCAGATGCCATTAGTGTGGATGGAGATAGCCACTGGGTCAGTGCAATGTCCCATCTGGGAAGAAATTCCCAGTAATACAGAAAGAAGCCCAGTGACCTTCTGCCTCCACAATGGTAAATGTCATTTTCTTTCTGCTACTTCACACTGACTTTAACTCTACAATTGCACACACCTCCCACAGGGCTAATGGTTTGACATTTTCACTATTGCATGCTGCATCTTCATTTAATTGCTCTCACCTACATCATTCTCCCAAAGTTCTACGTTTTCCTGCCTGCTGCACTTCCAACTCATTCACTACGGACACCTCACCAACTCTGTTGTTCCTGCACCACCGCTAACAGCTCATCCAGCCACTTGCACTACAGTCAATTCCTCTTGTTGCATTGCAGGAGAAAAAGTTGCACAACAGAGGCAAGAGAGAAAAAGTGGCTGGCGAGATGATCCATACTCATGCCCTCATCTCAAGGGGAAAAAATCCTCAAACTGACATAAGAGAACAGAAACTGCTCATATGGGGATGCCATGACCTCTATGTTGAGCCAACCAAGTAAGATTCATTGTGCTGAACTGCTCTCCTATTGTCAGCACTGTGAACATATTATAAACACACTCAAGCTGCTTGTTGTGTGACTAATGTCCTCTCTTCTCTTGTGCATGCATCAACAATACCCAAAAGTTTCCATCACAAAGAGCCTAGCTCCTTTACCATCTCATTCCCTCCACACATCTGAGGAAGAAACCACATATCCCTCAGATGATGCATTGGCAAGGCTTTCTCCTTCACTCCTACCAGATCAGAGACTTTCACCTCAGTTGGCTCTCTTTCAAGATCAGATTCAGGCATGCACAGATGATTGAAGAGAAAACACCCAGGTCGCTGGCACTCAAAGGACTGCCAGAGACCTGTTCAGTCCAAGGCAGAAGACGACATTATGACGTCAGTCATCAGTAACTTTGTGCAAATACACAGACAGTTACAGGAGGAGCAGGCAGGTTTGTCAGACTCTGAATTGGACTGAATGTTGGAGGAATCCACCCATGTTAACAGTACAGTGCTGGTGCCCGCATGCACGCAACTGGCTATTTCCATGGACATGTTGTCAACTACAGCGGAAAACTCCACAAAACAGAATGGCCAGTGGCTGTCAGAATTGCACAATGACCTGCACACCATTGTTTTAGTTGTTGATGCTCCGCATCAGCAGCAAAGCAAGAGGGGGGATAAGGGACCTTAAATTCACTCCAGGTGCCCTTACTCTCAAGGAAACAAGGTGGTGTCAGCAACCACCCATATACAGTCATTTAGTCATCATGATGTACAGCACGGAAACAGATCCTTCCATCCAACTTGTCCATGCCAACCAAATATCCTAAATTAAAGTTGTCTCATTCGCTAACATTTGGCCCATATCCCTCTATACCCTTCCCATTCATATACCCATCCAGATGCCTTTTAAATATTGCAATTGTATCAGCCTCCACCACTTCCTCAGGTAGCTGATTCCAAACAGGCACCACCCTCTGCATGTAAAAGTTTCCCTTTTAAACTGTCCCCATTTACCTTAATCCTATGCCCTCTAGATTTGGTTATTCACACTATCTATGCCCCTCATGATTTTATAAACTTGTATAAGAATACCCCTCAGCCACTGACACTCCAGGGAAAATAGCCCCAGCTTATTCAGCCTTTCCCTATAGCTCAAGCCCTCCAACCCTGGTAACACTCTCGTAAATCTTTTCTGTACACTTTCAAGTTTAACAACATGTTTCCTATAGCAGGGAGACAAGGATTGAACACAGTATACAAAAAATGTCTTAATTAATGTTCTGTACAGCCACAGCACGATATCCCAATGCCTATATTCAATGCACTGATCAATAAAGCCAAGTATGCCAAATGCCTTATTCACTACCCTGTCAACCTGTGACTCCACCTTCAAGCAATTATGATCCTGCACCCCAAGATCTCTTTGTTTGGCAACACTTCCTACCATTACATGTAAATGTTGTGCCCTGATTTGCCTTACCAAAATGCAACACTTCACATCTATCTAAATTAAATTCCATCTGCCACTCCTTGGACCATCAGTCCATCTGATCCAGGTCCCATTGTACTCCGAGACAGCCTACTTCACTGTCTACTACACTTCCAATGTTGGTGTCATCTGCAAACCTACTAACAATTCCTCCTATATTCACATCCAAATCATTTACATAAATGACAAAAAGCAGTGGACTCAGCAGCGATCCTTGGGCACACCGCTGGTCACAGACCTCCAGTCTGAAAAGCAACCCGCTACCTCTACCCTCTGTCTCCTACTTCAAGCCAATTTTGTATCTAAATGGCTAGCTCTCCCTGAATTCAATATGATCTTATCTAGCTAACCAGTCTACCATGCGGAACCTTGTCAAACACCTTGCTGAAGTCCATATAAACAATGACCACTGTTCTGCCTCCATCATTCTTCTTTGTCACTTCTTCAAAAAATAGGCCCCCTGGAAATATCCTCTCACGAGACTCCAGAGGTGTCAAGCCCCTCCATCTCTACCCTGCCGAATTAAAGATGAGGAGGGTGAGCCTGCATCTGGGCAGGACACTATCAGCATGTCTGGGCTCTCTAGCCACAAATGTTCTGATTTTTTCCACTCAAATCTTCTAAACCAACAAGTTCTCTACAGAGCAGTACCTGCTACCCCAGATGTGGACAGTGGGACCACACCCAGATGTTGTAAGGAGGCACAGAAGGAAAGAATGCTGTTAGGGCACATATGTGGCATGGGTGACACTCCACTGTATATACACTCTCACACCTGTAAAAATATATGCACTTTAAATCATCACATGTTTAATTGGCTGCCAGGTTAGCTGTAGGATTGGGTTATGTGGCCACCATATTAAAGTTAAGCAACCTCTTCATACATCCCAAAGATAATAGATGTTATGGATAGATGTTGATACATTGCTCATCAAGGCGAAGCATTCTGAACATCAACAACTTTCAGAAATGCTTCAAACCTTACGTTCATAAGTGCAGCCAAGACTTAACACCTTGGTGAGATCACAGATTGCAAGTTAATGGAAGCACCAAACAACGGTACCTCATCTTGAGGAACCCAACAGTCTGTTCCACAATGGCCATGGTGGTAGTGTGGGCTGCATTATATCTGCTTGGGCCTCAGTTAGCATGTTCCATAAAGGAGTCATCAACCCTAGTTGAAGACAGTAGCCCTTGTCTAAAAGCAGCTATCCCTGTATGTTCAATTGAGGCAGGAACTTCAGAATTATCCAAAACATAGGGATGACGGTGGTTTCTAGGATACCTCGTGTAGACCTCTTTAATGTGACAACAATGATGATGTTTATACATTTAGTTTACTGAGAGATTCTGTGAAGCAGAAATTACAATAAGTGACTTTCTATGTTTATGAAAGTATACAAAATAATCTATTCTCCAACACCTTTCAGTTCTGAAGAAGAATCATACTAGACTTGAAACAATAACTTTATGTCTCTCCACAGATGCTGCCAGCCCTGCGGAGTTTCTCCAGCATTCTTTGTTCGAGCCTGTTACTGACTGTGCTAAGTGTGACCTGCTTTGCCTTCCATACTCAAGTGACGTGTAAATGCACACTAGAAATAGAAAATGGCTTTGACAGCATCCAGAGTGGGCGCAGTAACTGGTTTTCTCGTGTCTGAGCAAGCAGGCAGTGTTTGTGAGCAATGTGATGCCCTTGGGAGGCAACTGCATTAATTAGGCACTTCACAGTACAGCTGAAGTCATCTATATGTATAGAACCTACCTTGTGAAATGCATACAGTGTCCAACTGTGTGGGATTCAAATCCTGGTCATTGTCAATCTTGGCCATGTCATTAGTCACTGCAAATTGAACATAGTCATCTCTACGAAGCAGAAGTTACAACAGTTAACTTTAAAAATGATACCTGCAGGCTACAATTGACAAAGCTAATCCAAGATGTCAAAGGCTGCACAAAGGCACAAAGTTGATTTCTTCAAACCTGGAACTTGAAGTATTTGTCAAAATGCTCTTCTACACAATGCTGCCTTTCTTGGGTGATCTGCTATGGGAAGACAAGGTATA
Source organism: Ginglymostoma cirratum (assembly GCA_024137785.1). Classification (NCBI taxonomy): domain Eukaryota; kingdom Metazoa; phylum Chordata; class Chondrichthyes; order Orectolobiformes; family Ginglymostomatidae; genus Ginglymostoma; species Ginglymostoma cirratum. The sequence continues at coordinate 7,902,937 of JAHRHZ010000017.1, read as the reverse complement.
AATAATCATACTGCACATACACACTCCTACTGTATTTGATTAAATAGTTTGCACTACATACATCATAAAAAGGTTCGATGTCAAAGGTCATGTACAGTTGTTCCGTAACCCTCCTTGTTGGAGTTTGCCATGTCCCACTGTATGGATGAATATGATATACATCAGTGAGTGATGTGAATGCTGACTTCTCACATTACTATGGACCTATTCTGTTTCTCTGATTCTCCAGACTTGTTCATTGGAAGTGTAACCAATGGATCTAGCTATATTGTCGCTGTTGCTGTACAGACTATGCTACCTCACTGTCATACCAGCACTATGTGCCAGCAGCTTACCCAGTGCAATGAAAATGCAGATGTGTCAGTGAGCCTAGGACTAACAGCAACCTCCACTGAATGTCAAACAATTTCCACATGCAGACATCACAACTGAACGTCCCATCAGGAAGCACAGGAGGTCCAGGATATCCACAGTCTATTGCCCTTGATGGAGTTTCTTTCAGGTAAGCGATGTGCAGTGTTGCCACAGAATGTGGATGTCCTAGGACACTGTTAAAAAAAACTATGCCAGTTTCTGGAGAGGGACCTGCAACATGACACAGTGAGTAGCCACCTACCTTGTTGCCATCAAGAATGCATTACTATTTCATGGAACTGGTTGCTTCCAAGGATTCAATGAGAATCTGTGTAGATCCTCACCACTCTTGACTCATCAGTGAATTGAGGTTGTTAGTGATACAATTTACGCCAGATCACACAGCTTCATCTTGTTTCAATATGACTAGATCAGTGCTGCAGCCTGGGAAGTAGGCTTTGTCAACTTAGCTCACTTGCTCAAGTGCAGGGTGCTATAGACTGGATACATGTGGTATTGAGAAAGCCGTAGCATAATGCAGCTGACTTAATGAACAGAAAAGGATTCCATTCCATCAATAGGCAAGTAATTTGTGATCATCAGTACAACATCTTAGCAGGCTACACCCATGAAACTCACCAAAATTGACAGTTAACCATTTTCTTGTAAAATTCAGCCTAATATTAGTGTTTGGATATGTCAGATTGACCAGCACAGCTAGTATCTGTGCACTGCAAGGAAGCATTGCAGGAAAATCCCTCCATCCCCAAAACAAGCATCACAATTGCCTTGAAAACTATTTGGGCATCTTTATGCATTTATGCTGATAGATCTACCCTCATGATCCACGTTACCTCATGCAGAGGTTCTATGACACGATAAATCTGAAACAAAGATCTTATTGGAATTCTAAATTTGTTTTCAAGTAGGTTTATCCAACTTGGAACTAATATTCAGACCTTTATTGCAGGATTTAATATTTGTTATTAATTAGTTGGGACACGTCTTAAATTTCCTCTTTCTAAACTAACCAGTTTAACCTTTTTTCAGATTTTTTTCAGATTTCATACTCATGACCCATTCTTGTTGCTGTTTTGTATATTTCTCAATGCATATACAAGTTGTTTTAAATGACATATTGATTAGAATCAATTCACTGTTCCAAATTTGTCTGAATAATGCACTAAAAAGTACTATTCCCTAAAGACTTGTGCTCAACTGATCTGAGTACAAATTCCAGCATTTATATTCTTCTTTAATCGCTTCACTAGATTGTTTGAAAATTGAAATGGTGAATGTACTGCTGTTATAAGTCTCCAAACAACAGTTTAGTTCCATTTATGGCACGTGTTTGTTGAATTTGTTAAAGCAGAGGTCGACATCCCTCTGATGAGCAAAAACCAAAACACCTACAGAGGAGCACCTTGCCCTATAGTCTGTTAAAACAGCCCCCAATCTATTATAAAGGAGTGGTTGAATGAAACAAACTTCTGACATTCATTCTGTGATCCACAATTAATAATTTATTTACCTGACTCGAACAGTGAACAAATTATCTAAACTATTAACAAACCGAATAGATCCTTTATAACTACTAATTATTCCTGAAAAAAAAAGATTCTAATGGTATGCTGTTCCAATAATTACAAGTCTCACTTATATAAACTAAAAAAAACACTTAGTGTCTTGAAATTATAGCCAGGTTATGTCTTCCGGAATGTTCTGTGTCTTCTCCATTGATCTTTTGTCAGGAACACCTTCTCGGTGAATCCTTCTGTCAGGAACACCTTCTCCATCAAATACTTTTGTCAGGAACATTAACTATATGTGCCGCAGGTCCCTTTAATTTAGATGGAGTTTACTGTAAGGCTTAGAGAATTCTGTGAGAGCCAGTGATTCTTTCTTTTAGAGCTGAGAGCTGTTCTCTTGGCAGATGATAGTTGTCTCACCCCTCATTTTCCAAATGCCCTCCTCTTTTATATCCTTGATGACATATACATTTCTTACAATAGGATTGGTCCTATGTTGTCAAAAACGTCCAATTTAAATTTAATTGGGTTTTGGCATCTAAGAGCTTGGTTTAAATTAATTGACTAAATTCAAAAACCTGTTTTCTTGGTAAAAATGCTGCTAACAGTACAATCTTTTGATACAAATGTTTCAATTCAGGTGCTCTGTGTACCTGCAAACCCACAGATATTCTTTTTGAATCTCTAAGCATAGAAAAAGCATATCATCTTTTAAAGGGACCATACAATACATTCCCCAAAGCATTTGACAAACACCAACATTTTACAAACACCAAATTCTAATGTCCTGCCTTCCAATCCACGAGAACTCTGCTGAACTTCACAATAAATTAATCAGCATAAGAAACAGATACAATTCTTTCTGCAAATGTTTCTATCATTATGTTGAAGGGTTACTTAAACATTGGGTCAATTACGTAGATGTGGTGAACTTATCATATATAACTGCAAATGCTGACTCATGTGTCATATATTGGTAGGAAAATGACTCATTCGGAAGAAACCAGCTTATCGCCTCCTTAGATTGTTCATCAGTAATAAAAAAAAACTTTTTAAAGGAATACACTTAAAAAAGACGTCTATTTAACACAACTTGACATATATTACATGGTCAAAGGTTTACGCAGTGTAATCATATATGTCTGGTGTAGTGAGAGTACTTATTGTAATATAATATGTTTATGATTTTAAATAACTGATAAGGTTATACAATCCTTTCATTGAGCCTGTGCTGCTAGCAGGAAACTTTATTAAAGCTTCAAGTTTGAAGTAGACCACAACCCTGCTGTGCAAAGTCTCCAAGCTCTCTTTCAGGATATGGCTTTCCACAGAGTGTGTGGGATCAATGAATTTACCCCTGCATATAATCAGACTTACTTCATGCCTGGTATTTTAGCTTTAACTTTCCAAAGAATTTTATTGAGCATAAATTTTCTTTTTGATGTGAAGTCTGAAGCATGAAAACCTCAAAAATATCTATTAACAAATTGTCCATCATATCCTGAGTCCTCCCTGCAAAAGTTAAAATGCATCCTACCCTCAGATGAATCTTCATCACAGCTCATCGTATTATATGAGTTACCTTGTGGATTTTCTGACTTTGTCCACTTGTTTGGTAGGGATCTACAGGGCATAGTTGGTCTACTGTAGTGGACAAAAACCTCTAGTAGTTAAACAAGAAGAGGTTCTTGTCTTAAACGGTATGTAATTTATCACATGACAGCAATTAGGTACAGATTACACTGATGTGATGCTCTTTGGATATAACAGGACAACAGGGGCAACATCAGCTTGAGAAACGGAAATTGCTAAGGAGATGAAAAAAAGAAACTTGAGCTTCATAATATAGGAAGGACAAAAGAGCTTAGCACACCCCAACTTCCAGGTGGAAAGACTAGTGAGACACCCAGTACGTCCCTTGTTCAAAAAGCCAGAATCAGTGAAGCATCTGTGAGGAGCAAAATTCTTGAAGAACCATAGAGTGGAAAGACTTCTTGAAATGAGGATAGCCAAGAACTCCCTGCTTGCACAATAACCTTCCACCGACAATGTCAGCAATACAGCTGTAGCATGGCTGAGAAGGATGGATTTTTTTTTACAATCAACAATAGTGAGACTTTTTGTGAACACAATGGGAATGCAGGAGCTTACCTAAAGGCCAGGACTATCAGAGACAAAAGGTTTGGTAGGAGCCATGTTGGCTGATATTTAATGGATGGGCTCTTGGGAGGCCTTGATGGGGGTTTTGTCTCTTGGCAGAAGCCTGGTATCACCTCTCTTTAGGGAAGGCTTCAGAAGTTAAGTGTCACTCAAGCACTTGTAACTGGATTGTTAAGCATGGGTCTTCCCTAGAATCAATGATCCAGGGGAGCTATGGGCTGATGCCGGTAATGCACCAAATATTACTATTATTGAATCCTAGACCTTGACTGAATGAGTTTTAGAGGGAAATGAGGGGGTTGGTTGGCAGCAGTGAGGGCCAGGAGAGTCACTCAGTGGGCATCAATTGGGACAATAAGGACATCTACTGGCAGTGGGACAGGATGAATATCAATGGGTCTTTGACAATGGATTTAATCAGAGAGAGGCAGGAGGTTAGTGGGTGTCCATCTGGCATGCTAATACCTAATTAAATGCCTTTACACTAGGAGCATCGCCATGTTGAAAGGCATTAAATTTCACCTACAGTTTATTGTATCTAAAAATTGCCTCCATTCTACTCAAGTCCCATTCCCTGAATACTACAAGCCATCCAGAGGGAAGCTCCATAAGCTCGACACAATGTGTTCTGATCCTGGGGATCTTGCTAAAGTTGAAGCTCACCTGCAATTTCTATAAGAATGCAGAATACTGCATCTCAACACATACGGCCAATGGTCACATTGGTGGTCACATGGACCATTGACCTGGTCAGGGGGAAACAATTTCTATCTCTCTCACTTTGCTATGCTCCTCAGGTGGTATAGTGCATCCTCACTATCAAAAAAGATAAGGAATTGTGGCCTACTCCTTGCTATTATAATGTATACTATTATAATATGTAAATGTTCCATCCCAGTTAGTCACCCTGACTCTAAACAAGTATTGACTGTCTCTCAGCAGCTCCCAATGTTACTGATTATATCCAGCTGGTCATTTGAGGCAGTGACATTAACTGCCTGACAAATGCAGTGGGATGATTTGGTGGTGAAAGCAAACGACCACAACCTGACCGAAATTGTAAAAAATATTAAGCTGTGTTCACCTCTGACCACTGCCTTCCACTGGTCACCAAACACCTTCAAGAAAACTAAAGGGTAGTTGGAGGATGTAAAGGTTGAATGTGAAACTGCTACCTCCTAAGTACTGAAGTTCAGAAGCAATTACAAAGGTGGGAGAACTGTGGAACTCCTATTCCAGTTCCCAACACACTGGTGCAAAGTGGTGAAGGCTAACAACGTGAGATTCTTCACCCTCAAAAAATGTGTGGGACAGAGTCAGTAAAGTATCTTTAGTCCAAGATAACATTCATAACCTGTATTTTTTCCTGCTGTTGATGAGGCTGATGTCAAGGAGGATCTTCAAGAAGCCAGGAGCCAGCAGGCCTTAGTCCTTGTTACAGAGGCCCCTAAGAACTTCTTCTAATGTAGAATCCACACTATGGATCAGAATGGTTTTTTTACAAAAAAACAATCAACTGGTCAGCCTTTAGCAAATGAATACTTGTGTTTTATAAACTGTGTTTCTTCAGGTAAGAATTAACTTTGTCCTTAACAATGGGCCTCAAATTTTCCAATTATTAGCATTAGACTGATACGCCTGCAATTACCAGGTTTATCAACCACCTCTCTTTGAAACAGGGATTTAACATTTGCAGTCCTCTAGTGCTATGTCAGCACTGAAAGATTGTGGTCAGAAGTTATGTTATGTCCACCCATTCATCCTTCATATTTATGAAGAAGATGAGACTCTGGTCATGTTCTCTGGATCCACAAGACTTTCCACTTTATATTTTTATATGGTTTTATGCACATTTTGGGTTCCCTAATATGTTAATCACTGATCTATTCTATGTTCTCTTCTTGCCTTCCTTATATCAGGTTTTCAATTTCTCCCTGCATTTTTTTGTGTCTGCCTGATTTTCTTTTGTGTTCTATGTCTAACACAAGTCTTAAACCTCTGTTATTTGTTTCAGCAGATGTCCAGCCACTATATATGCTGCGCATCATTCCAATATTTTTGCTTTAGAGCCAAGTTCAGAAAGAAATGTTTCATTGCGGCAAGTGGAGAATCTTCACAGATTTGTAGTTGGATAGAACGTTAGATAAAAATTACGACATATGAAATAAATTTTTAATATAATGTTTTATATTTAGAGCAGCATAAACAAAAAATATATTTCACAATTTATTGAAATTTCATATTTCTTACAAAGTACCCAACTATTTTCACAACAATTAGGAGAGAATGTTCAATTGAACTTTGTACAATGTAAAATTGCTTCTGTGCTGTGTATAGTGTTCCATTTAATGCATTATGTTCTGCTTCACATTTCGAAGCCAACCCCAGCACAAAAATGTTGGTGTCCCTTGAAGCGCTTGAACTGGATTGGTAACTGAAAGATAAAAGACCGTAAAGTATCGGCACAGCAGTAAAACAGTATAACAGCAACCAGAAACAGTCATTAGCCTGAATTAATAATTAGTGTTGCAGTGAGATGACATCTACAACAGAAATCCAATAAACACGATAGCATTTCAGGAGTGCGCAGTGGAAAATGCGACAGCTCATGGTTTTCCAACTGTTAGCTTCATTTTTTTTCTCTCTGCATGCCTATCAGTGCACAGCAAGAAGTGTTTTCCATCCATGAGCTCTTAATTGTGGATGATTCCGTCAACGCCATGGTTTTGCTAAAAAAAAAGCTTGGCTGTTACGTCATAACACCTTCATCCTTAATGAAATCATCTCACCTAGATTTATTTTGCACCATCTTCAATCTGCAGATCTTTGTGATGAATCTAGTCTTTTACTCTAATTCACGTCCACTTAAGGGTCTCATCTTGCCACTGCTAGAATTAACTCACTTTTGGACAGGGAGCTGCCCATCTGGTAGGGCATGACAAACATATCCGTGTAAAGTTGCTCCAGGGTGGTTGAGATCCCTTATCCAAAGGCATTCTGTGCCTGGTTAGGTGGTTACAGCCAGAGGGAGATGGTTTAGGATGGAAAGTAGCTGCTGAAAGCCACTGTCAGCCTTTGATGCTGAGCCCCATTTCCTCCTTTCCTGACATTATGCACCCTTGACCTGGGATCCAATGATAATACTACTTGTTGATTGGGTTCATTACTGGCACCAGCTGTCACCTCCCTAATGCTGCCATACAAAGAAGCAGGATCTCCAGCTGGTAAATCTCAGTAGGTGGGTCTTCCACTCTCAGGTTCTGACCCTTGGAAAGGACCATCACTGTTACATTAAGTGTTTCCCATCTACCAGGATGTCTCCAGGCAGTGAGTAAAATGCAGCCTTTGTTTGTGTAACATCCCTCAACACAACTTCCTGGGCTGCGTTTGAAAGGGAAGCAATCTTACCTTCCCCTATTGTCTCAATAATTTTGGTCACCATCAGAATGCAAAAGCACCAGCTCAGAGAAAGCAGTGCATATTTAATCTTCTCTCCACTGTACCTATGCTCCACACCACTGTAGTCTTGGTACCTGTCCCATTCAGCACTGACAGCATTATTATATTACATAAGTGAATGAACTTAGCAACTTCCCAAGAGGCAGATAAGCACAACCTTCCCGATCGCTGTAATCTCGTACGGCTCTACACTTCTTCTGAGGTATTTGCACTATCTAATTCTGGTCTCCAGAGGATCCTGATCATTGGTAACTGTGCCTTCAGTTGCCTCGTCCCTAATTTCTGAAATATGCTTCTTAAACTTCTCCATCTCTCTACCTCACTTCCTCCTTAAGATACTCCTAAAATCTCCTAACACTTTGACCAAGCTTGAGGTTACCTGACCTACTAATGTTTGAGATAGTTTGGTGCTGTATTTTGTTTTGTAACTATTTGTGAAGAGTCTTAATATATTTCATTAAGTCAAAAGCACCATGTAGAAATAAGAACAAAAACAGAAGTTGCTGGAAAAGCTTAGCAGGTCTGGCAGCATCTGTGAAGAAAAATCAGAACTAACATTTCAGGTCAGTGACACTTCCTCAGAATTGGGATCACCAGATGTGAAACATTAACTCTGATTTTTCTTCACAGATGCTGCCAGACCTGCTGAGCTTTTCCAGCAACTTCTGTTTTTGTTCCTGATTTACAGCATCCGTGGTTATTTCGGTTTTATATAGAAATAAGAAATTGTTTACTATAAAATATGAAAAGGTGATCTAGTTTCCAGATATCACAGAAATTCTATTAGTTGGAGACAAATCCTGCACTTGATTAAAATAAATGGTGTATATAAAGCATTACCCGAGTATATGCTGTATTCAGTTATACTTTTCAGTCCTCAATTTCTATGCCTTAATTGTATGAAACAGTAAAATTCAATTATGCTGTACAAATTGTAAAGTTTGCATCAGTCAGTACATGACTAACTATATTAACAACATGCTGAATACACAATACTATCTTAATCTATATATGTTTTGCGAATGTTCATCAGCTCTGTTTTGTAATACAGCATCACCATTTACAGCTGTTGGGCTCAGTCTCACAATATGTGAAGATTTTCTTGGGAGTTGAGCAGATTCACACAACTAGCTTCTTAGACATATGCAGCATCTTCTGTCAATGTTATAATCTGATAAAACATCTGTCAATAAGATAATGCAACTACTTTCCCTTTGGGATAGATTTAGATTGTGTGCTTTACTTATCTGTTTGGAAGGGTAGAAAAGTAAAGTTTCGAGCTTTTTTATATGTCTCTCAGAATTATTTTAATTCCTTTATTATTATTTTGATCTTTTTGTGCTTTAAAACAAACAAATATGATTGTTTGCAAAATAATTGGAAGCATGTCTGGTCTTTGAAGCACATATACTACCTCAGTACAACAGGAAAGGCAGGGTAGATGTCAAGAAATTGACAACAGAATGTCTAAGACAACGGGTCATAGATTCAGACTGAGGTGTTAGTTATTTATTATGAAAGTAAGGAACAATTTCTTCAACAAGAGAGTTAGGAATCTTTGGAATCATAGAGAGCTGTGGGTACTCACTCATTGAGCAAATTCATGACTTTTAGACATTAAGGACACTGAGAAATATGGTTGGGAATAGGACAGGAAAATGGAATTGAGGTGGAAGATCATGGCTTATCTTCTGAGTGGTAGAGCATACTTCAGATGCTGTAGATTTGAGGTGCTATTCGTATTCCTTCATTTTATGTTCTTAAAATAAGAGGGATGTAGAAAAGGACTGTTACAAAATAAACATTCACAGGAACTCTGAAGATGACAATGTTTCCAAGTACAAGCTGCACAGTCGTGAAGGCCATAAAATCAAGTTAAAATAAATTAAAGAGGTCATTTTTTGATTGAGTGCATTTAAATTGTGTGCATTACACAAGTCACTTAATTTTGGTCTGCAGCTGGGCTGATACTCTCTTTTCTCATGCTACATCACCTCCTTTGGCGAAATCTTATCCTGATCAAAGCAATGAATTCACTTTGTGTACTAAATGAGAGATGATGTCAGGTGATCCAATAGAATTAGCCCTTCACAATTTGTATGACTAAAAGGTCTGTAGAACTGCAATCATTTGACTTCAAAAATAGACACGGAAATTATCCTGCATGAATTTACTGCGTGCCAGAAATATAACTAATGGCCTGACCGTCAGTAGTAACACATCACCCATGTACTTAAATGCATTATGAATTACTTTCCCATTGGGAAACTGTAGCATTCTACATTCCTGTTGTCACTCTATAAATATGTCTCAGCTTTTCTATTGCCCACACACTGGTTCTGTCTGTCTTGCATCACTTGATATGACTACACATATCTTTCATCAACACCAGTTGACAGACTGGCGTGACATACTCTTTTCCATTCTGATGGTTGACAGAAAGTACTTCAATTTTTAAATAACAAGCTTGCAGCAAAATAAAAAAAAGATTTTACAGTTAATGCAAATGCTAACTTATGAAAATGCACAAAACTACAAATTTACCTTTTTTTTGCATTAGCTCTAACACAAAGGTGAATTTCATTCTCTAGAGTGGATATTTGATCACTGAATCAATTTGATACATTTGGTTTTCCCTTCTTCATTCTTGTCACATGGGCATTGCTGGCTAGGCAAGCATTCATTCCCATTGCTAAATTGCCCTGACAAGCTGCCGACTTAAATAGTTGCACTCCTTTGGGTATAGGGGCAATGCTGCTAGGAAGGGAGTTCCAGAACTTGACCCAGGAACAGTGAAAGAATGAAGACATTTCCAAGTCTGAATCATGTGTAGCTTTGGAAAACTTGGTTTTCCAAAGATCACGGTGCTCCCATAAACCTACTTCTCCTGTCCCTCTGGGTGAAGAGATCACATGTTTGGAAGCTGCTGTCAAAGAAACCTTGGAGAGTTGCAACAGTGCATCTGGCAGATGGAGTACACTTCCTGTCACTGAGCACTGGGGAAGGGAGTGAATGCACAAGGTGATGATGGGGTGCCAGTTGAGTGGTCTGCTTTGTTCTGGCTGGCGTTGATCTTCTTGAGTTCTGTTGGATCTTCCATGCAAATGGAGAGTTTTCCATCATTATATTGGCTTGTTCCTTCCAGATGGTGCACAGGCACAGAAAGACAGGAATTAAGTTACTGTCTACATAATTCCTAGTGTCTGACCCACTCATGTAGCTGAAGTATTTATACAGCCAATTTAGTTTCTGGTCAATGGTAATGCTCAAGATGTTGATTATGTGGGATTCAGTGATTGTAAAGCCACTAAATCTCAAGGCACACTGGACAAGACATTCCCTTGCTAGAGATGGTAATTGCTTAGCACTTGTATGGCACGAATGCTGCCTGCCATTTATCAGCCCAAACTGAATACTGTCTCGGTCTTGCTGCATATGGACATGAACTTCTCCAGTATCTGAGGAGTCATAACTGATGCTGAACATTGCAAATCAGCAAGCATCCCAACTTGTGCCCTCATGATAGTGGTAGGTCACTGATGAAGCTGCTGAAGAAGCTTGGTTCTACCTTGAGGTATACCTGTAAAACAGAGATAGCTGACCTCCAACAGTCATAATCATCTTCCTTTGTATTGTATATGACTCCAAACAGAGGAGAGATCCACCCCGCCTCTCCCCCCGGATTCCATTAACTCCATTTTTATGAGGGTTCCTTAATGCCATAGTAAACAATGCCATGATGTCAAGGACTTTTAATTTCACTCACCTTTGATGTTCAGGTATTTGTCTATGTTTGGACCATAGCTGTAATGAGGTCAGGAACTGAGTGACCCTGAGTAGGTTATTCCATTGCTATTGCCTCTTGATAGTAGTGTTGATGACTCCTTCCGTCACTTTGCTGATGATCGTGAGCAGTCTGGGTTGGATTTGTCCTGCATTTTATGACAGTACATACTTGTGAAATTTTCCATGTTGTCAGGTAGATAGCAGTGTTGTAACCGAACTGAACAGTTTGGCTAGGGGCGTGAATAATTCTGAAGTACAAATCTTCAAAATTATTGCCGTAATGTTATTGAGGCTGATGGACTTTGCAGTATCCAATGCCTTCAGTCATTTCTTGACATCACGAAAAGTGAATTTAATTGGTTGAAGACTGGCATTTGTTGAAGATGTTGAAGACCTTAAGTAGAGGCTGAGATGAACCAACCACTTGGCACTCCTGACTAAAGGTGAATACAAATAAACAAAGAACAATACAGTGCTGCAACAGGCCCGTTGGCTTTTCAAGCCTGTGCCAACATATGTTGCCTTCCATACTAAAACTGTCTTCATATATCCCTCTATTCCTTTCCTATTCATGTATCCGTCCAGGTGTTTCTTGAATGCTGCCATGGTGTCTGCTTCCACCACCTCCATTGGCAGTGCGTTCCAGGCACTCACCACCCTCACATATCTCTTTTAAATTTTGCACTGCCCCTGCCCCACACCTCGAGCCTGTTTCCTCTAGTAATTGAACCCTCCACCCTGGGAAAATGCTACATACTTTCCACTCTATCCATGCCATTCACAATATTATAATTTTTTATCAGCTGGCCCCTCGACCCCCTGCATTCCAGTGAAAACAAATCCAGTCTATCCAACCTTTTGTCATAGCTAAAATCCCCATACCAGGCAACATCTGGTAAGCCTTTTCTGTGCCCTCTCCAAAACATCCACATCCTTCTGGCAGTACGGTGACCAGAACTGGCCATATGCACTCACACGCTGGGTTCTTCCATCAGTAGAATGGATAGGTTTCTTAAGTACCTACCTCCTGCTAATTATCCAATTGTCCACTACCATTGATAACCGAAATAGTTGGACTGTGGAGCTCAGACCTGATCAGATAGTTGGTCTTCATTGAACTAGGATTGATCTCCATGCCTCATGGTAATTGTAGATTGGTGGAAATGTTGGCCCCTGAGGTTACAGTTTGTGGTTGAATACAATTCTGCTGCTGATGGCTCAGTTCTGAATTGCTAAATCTGTTCAATGTCTGTTTAATGTAGCACAGTGGTAGTTCCACAGTTCATTGTGTCAAAAACTGGATACATATCAATGAATACCATGTGAAGATCTTCACTCTGTTTGTGAGATCTTTTCTGAATTTGACATGCTGCAAAGATTATGTCCAATATTCCCTGCCCTACTTGGAAGCTACACTGTGATAACAGTTACACAGAATCAATAAATTGAATCATAATTCAATCAAAAATAATTCTTGCAAAAAGTTTTGTCCTGCTGTTGAAAGAACTTATATTACAAGATGATAGTCACAGATGGATTTCCCTCCACTTTCCAGTTCAAGGGATAAGTTATGAAGCACTCTTGCATTGTTGGGACCGAGCATCCTGATTCCAAATTAAACAGATGAAACTAGTGAGTTTCTGAGCCATGTGAGTGTCTGCATTCAGGAATACTTCAGATGGAAGGCCATCAACCTCTGGTGACTTACTCATAAAATGCTGCTTTAAAGCCTTTGTGATTTCTGCTTGAGATCAAGCTCTTAGAGACTACAGTATTGTCACCTGGACTGAATGGTCTCATTGAACTCTCAGATTTGTTGATTTAGGAGATTAATGAAGTGCTATGCCCAGTGAGAGAGAATCTCATGCAGATTTGTTAGGAGCTGATTAACATCTGCTGAGAAAATTGATGTTACACCATTGGTTTTGGTTCATAGACCATTTGCAGACACTCATGTAGAGTCTTCAAGTTGATTTTAGCAGCAGCTGTTTGAAGCACATCAGTTTTGCTTTTCCACCATCCGTTCTCCATCTCCCTTAATTGGATCTGCAGCATGTGTTTTGACAGTATCTGGCATTCATTACCAATGATTTATAGCAGATATGTTAGATCTATGAGCAACATGCACTTTGTTTATAAGCTTGGCTATGTCTTGGTCACAGCTGTCAAACAAGTCTTTTTTTCTTTTTAATGAATTCTAGGTCCTCAGATGCTATGCTGTAAGCAATATCCTGTAAACAACTATTTCCAAGAATCTTCAATGGCAGTATGGACTGTCAAGGTATCGTCAATCCCTGTGTCTATAATATGTTCCATTTCTTATCTTTTATCTATATCATTAAGAACAGTTACATCAAGTTTTCCACTGTGACTTGACTCTGTCCCAATGTGCCTAAAGGTTTTATCGTCAAAGATACGATACTTCACAAAATCACAGATAAGTCACGACACAGAAGGGGGCCATTTGGCTTACTGTGCCAGCACCGGATGCAGGATGTTCTTAAGAATTGATGGTTGAACTTGCATTCTGCGCCTTCTTGAAATTTCTCTGTTATTAAATAACATATTCCAAAACTTTGCCAGCATTTGAATTTGGGGTGCATCAATATTGTTTTCAGTTTGTCAGCTTGATGGAAGCCTGTGTTTGTGATTGTTACATCAAACTTGCTGCATGAGAGAGAAAAAAGTTGACAACCAGATTTTGTTTTGCTAATTCTGTGGTGTCCTACTATTCTTCTCCACGTATATGCAGTCTGTGCCCACTTCAGCATTGAAATCATATAGAATAATGAGTTTTTCCTTGCCTAATTATCTTGTTGAAGTTACCATGGAGTGATTCTTTCAACTCAGCTGAATTTGTCATTGTTGCACCATATCATATTCATAGAACCATACCTTGCAATTTTCCATATGCCAGTATTACCATCCTTGGGTATTTTTTGTCCTACGATTTGGAGGTAGTTGGCCTGGGAGTTATTAACGTTGATTCTTAAACATATAAATTCTTATGAAATCATATCAAATATTGGAAACAACCCTTTGAAGTTTATCACCTATCACCAGCCCTCAATAATGTCTATATTGAACAGTATATAGAAAAATCACTGAACATGCAAGGGCACATAATGTACATGGGATGGGATTTGTCAAGACTGGCTCAGTCGCACAATGACTCAGCTAGCTGGCCAAGTCCTAAAGAACATAGGCTACTACCCTGATATACTTTGTATGGTACAATCTACCCATATAGTGCACAAAACAACACTTTTCACTGAATCTCGGTACATGTGACAACAATAAATACACTCAAACTCAAACAGTGCCAAATGGTGAGGGAACCAACAAGAGTGAAAAAGTTGCTTGAACTTATGTTCACCCATCAAATTGTCACAGATATGTCTGTCCATGACAGTATATATCAGTATAGGCGTGGCCACTGACCAGTCATTGTGCACGTCAAATCTCATTATCACTCTCTATTGTGTCATGTTTCCCTACAACAGGGCTAAAAGGGATAGATCTTAAACCAATCAAGCATTCAAAACTGAGCATCCATTTTGTGCTGCAGGCTATCAGCAGCAGGTATGTGTCAGAGATTAAGCATCCTGTCAATGTATCTCACCTTCTAACTCACGAAAACCTATCCATCATCTACAAGGTACAAGTCAGTCAGTGAGGAGGCGATGGCCCAATGGTACCTTCGCTAGATTATCAAACCAGAGACACTGGTAATGTTCTGGGGACCAGGGTTCAAATCCTGACATGGCAGATTGGTGGATTTTGAATTCAATAAATATCTTGAATTAGCAGTCTAATTATGATCATGAAACCATTGTCGATTGCCAGGAAAAACCCATCTTGTTCACATGGCTGTTATAGAAGGAAACTACTGTCCTTACCTGGTCTGGCCCACATGTGGCTCCAGATCCAAAGCAGTGTGGTTGACACGTAAGTGCACTCTGGGCAATTAGTGGGTAATAAGTGCTGGCCTACTGAAATACTCCCCATTGCCTGGATGAGTTCAGCTCAAGAAGCTTGTCACCATCCAGGACATTTGGCCCCTGGACTAAATCGGCAATTGATACATTCGAAATAGTTTATTCCAATAACATCACTGTGAGAATTTGAAAGGTATATGCTGTACGTCATTTGAAGATGCCTGGCATTTTGTTGCCAGCCACGCTGGGTCCCGGTTTATTGAATGACAAACACCTCCTGCAGTTTCACATGCATATTTTGTGCCCTTCGAAGAAATAATGACCACGGTCGTGTATTAATGAAGTTCCATCTGGTCTCCTGAGAAAGATAACTCCTGAATCTATTTTAAGCCAGCAGCAAACAGCATTTTTAAATCCTTGCAACTCAGAGATTTGTTTTGTAAACAATGCATAGCATGGGAATTTCAAATACAGAACTTTTCAAAAACATCCTACAAAGTTTCTTCTGCAGAATGATTGAAGTTTCAATCCAGAATCTCTCCATGTGATAACTGTACTAAGAATGGAATATACATACACTTCAACTGCAAGAAGTCTTCAGAAATCCTGTATCCAGATTTGAGCAAGTTCATTAAACATTTTAAATTTGGTCGTCAGTGCATTTGCTTATATCTATTGCGCTACAAATTCCACATATTTTACAAAACCAGTCTGCCAAATACTTAATTAGCCCGAGATTATGTCAAACATCAGATATGGAATACTAAAGATAAGGTGAAACCAATTTGTATTTACTCATACCATGTAAAATATCACTTTAGTCTCTGGAAAGTTGATGAAGGTCACAATAATATAAATCAGAGACTGAATTATTGTTATTACCCTTTCATAACATTATACCTTATAAATTATGAATAGAAAATAAACAGTGAAGCGTTTTTCTGTAATGGAGATCCAAATCAGATCCGGTACACAGTTCATCAGAAAAGATGTGAGTGACAATCTCCAGTTTTCGCTACCTAAGCATGACGTATCTTCTAACGCCATTTTGAACTTCAAATATGCTGGTGCTAGATTTTCAGTGTGCTGTGATTCAGACAATTTATAAATAGACTAAAAGAAAACATCAGGAGACACCAGGAGAATTTGTTTATGATGTGAAACCTTTTGGTATGAACAATTAAGTACACATGTATCAAATTCCTGCCAGTACTATCCAGTGGGTTACTACATTAAGATTTCTAAAGTTCTAAAGAAGTAAATGATTATCCAACTAAAAAAAGTATCCTCATGATTATTTAAAATTCACTTCTGGGGCATGAGTGTCACTGGCTGGCCAGCATTTATTGCCTGTCCCTGGTTCCCCTTGAGAAGGTGGTAGTGAGTTGCCTTCTGGAACTGCTGCAGCCCATGTGCTGCAGGTAGATGCACAATGCCCTTAGGGAGGGAATTCCAAGATTTTGACCCATCAACAGTGAAGGAACAGCAATACGTTTCCAAGAGAGGATGGTGAGTCGTATGGTGGGAATCTTGCAGGTGGTGGTGTTCCCATGTATCTGCAACCCTTGTCCTTCTCAAAGGAAATGGTCATGTGTTTGGAAGGTGCTGTCTAAGGATCTTTCAGGAATTTATGTGGTGCATCTTGTAAATGGCACATACTGCTGCTAGTGAGCAGTGGTGGAGGGAGAGGATGGTTGTGGATGTGGTACCAAGCAAGCGGGTTGCTTTGTCCTCGATGTTTTCAAGCTTCTTGAGTATTGTTCGACCTGCATTCATCCAAACAATTGTGGAATATTCCATCATTCTCCTGGCTTGTGCCTTGTAGATGGTGGACAGGCTTTGGGGAGTAAGAAGGTCAGTTACTCATCACAGTATTTACAGAATCTTCGAGTCATACAGAAGTGAAGTGGGATCTAAGCCCACTTTGTTTTGTTTGTTGCTGACCAACAAACAGAAAACTACATTAACCACATTTACCTGCACTTGATACAAAGCCTACTTTGTCCTGGCATTTTAAGCGCTCATCCAGATGTTTCTTAAATGTTCTTAAATGAGAATATATGCCTCGACCACTCTTTTGGGCAGCACATTCCTATGGTGGTATCTCTACCACCTTCTGGGTCTAAATATTCTTTCTCAGATTTCCTCTAAACCACTTGTTCCCTTACTTTAAATGTACGCCCTCTAGCCTTAGATACATCTGCCATGGGGAGGAATTCTCATGATCTACTCTGTCTGTAACCTATAATTTTGTATACCTCAATCAGATCCCTCCTCAGCCTCCTCCGCTTCAAGGAAAACAAACCCAGCCTATCTAGTTTCTCCTAATGACGGAGACTTTTCATCCCAGGCAACACCCTGGTGAATCTCCTCTGCACCTTCTCCAGTGCAACCACATTCTTCCAATAGTGTGGTAGCCAGTACAGTATTCCATCTGTGACTTAACCAATGTTTTATAAAATCACAACAAGACTTCCTTGCTCTTATATTCAATACCCCAGCTAATGAAGGCAAGCATCCTATATGCCTTCTTCACCACCCTATCTATCTTTGCTGGCACCTTCAGAACTCTTTGACTTGTAAGGTCCCATTGTTCCTCCCCATGAACCTACCATTCATTGCAAATGCTGTTTCTTTACTGAACCCCCCAAAATGCATCATCTCACACTTATCATGTTTAAGTTGCATCTGCCATTGGTCTGCACAATTTACCAGCTGAGCAACACTATACTGTAACCTGGCACCATCTTCCTCAGTATCAACAACATGGCTAATTTTTGTATGATCTACAAACTTACTAATTATACATTCTATGTTGACATCCAAGTTATTAATGTACATGATCAACAGCACCCTGTGGTATAGCACAAGCCACAGACAGCCAAATATAAAAGCAACTCTCCGCCATCACATTTTGCTGTCTATTTGTTAGTAAATTATGGATCCAGTTTGCAAATCTGCCTTGGAACCCACGGGCTTTTACCTTTAAGACCAGCCTTTCGTGTGGGACCTTGTCAAAGGCCTTACTGTAGTCCATGTAAACCAGATCAACTGCACTACCATCACCAATATATTCAGTCATTTTTTTTAAAAAAACCCAATTAAATTAGTCAAACAGGATCTCCCTCCAACAAATCAGTGCTGACTATCCCTAATCAATCCTGACAATCCAAGTATTGCTTAATCCTGTCCTTCAAAATATTTCAAATAATTTTTCTACCACTGACATCTAACTATCCGGTCTGTAATTACCTGCCTATCCCTGCTGCCTTTCTTGAACAAAAAAAAGCACTTCATCTGCGGCCAGGCAGGTAATAAATATCTCAGCCAGAGCCTAGCAAACTCCTCCCTTGCCTCCCAAAGCATCCTTCGGTATATCTCATCAGAACCTGAGGATTTATGCAGCTGAATATCCCGTAAAATGTCTAATGCCTTCTCCTTATTCATTTTAAGATGTTTTGGAACCTCGCCATCCCAAATGAAATCCCTGGCTACAATGCCTCTGACTGTTGGGAGGCATATTGTATAATCCCAGCCTTATTCTGCCCATGTTTTATCCACATACTGGACTGTCCTGGCATTTCTTCTGCATTTGATTTAGCCTTGCTCCAAACTTTACGTCTGCTCTATGCCCCATCCCTCTGCCAAATCAGATCAAAATTTCCCTAACATTATGAGCAAATCTCCCAGTAAGGATTTGGATCCATTCCTGTTCAGGTTCAATGTATTCAATTTATATAGCTCCCACAAACTACAGAAGCTATCGCAATAATCCAAAAATCAAAAGTCAAGAAAGCCTCCCTCTTACATAAGCAATAACAAGGTGTAGAGCTGGATGGACACAGCAGGCCAAGCAGCATCAGAGGAGCAGGAAGGCTGATGTTTTCTGAAGAAGGGTCTAGGCCCGAAATGTCAGCCTTCCTGCTCCTCTGATGCTGCTTGGCCTGCTGTG
>JAHRHZ010000017.1:7820257-7874780 GCA_024137785.1 Ginglymostoma cirratum | reverse complement strand
AATACTCAGGAGGATTGGCAATCAGACCACACCAGACTATGGGATCAAGGGTTTCATGTAAAAAAACAGGAGAATGGGGTTGAGAAACATATCAGCCATGACTGAATGGCAGAGCAGACTTGATGGGCCAAATGGCTTAATTCTACTCCTGTATTTTATGATCTTATGGCCTGTATATTTCTGGCCTTTGCTGTTTTTATTTCAAATTATGGTAATCTGCAAATCAGTTCAAATTAGTCTGATAAACGCCTGTCAAATAAGATAGCTTTGTTTGCATTGTATTCATCTAGCAGCTCTTTTCACCCTTCAGACAACATAATTCTGTTTGGGTTATTTCATTTTCCAATTAAAAACTATTCAAATTTTATTATCGTTTGTCTATTTGATGATAATCCACGTTGTAATAGACAAGAAATGAAAAGGACTGTCTAACTGAGAGCCAAACTTAGTTAAGCCTTCTTTAAAAGATTAGGCCCCATTCCAGTGACGTGAGCACTAAAGAACAGCAGGTACTTTAATGCAGTACCAACGAGCTACTGCATTGTCAAAAATGCCAACTTTTAGAAAGAGTCAGTTAAAATAAAGCTCTGATTCACAGATGGATATTAAAATTTTCACTGTACTGATTGAGGACAAGTTTTCTCCAACTTGAACAGCATTCATTCCTTAAGTTACATTGAAAAAGTTAATTTCAAAACAGGCAATACACCTGCCCCCACACCTCCTCCCTCACCCCAATCCCAGGCCCCAAGAAGACTTTCCACATCAGGCAGATGTTCACCAGCACATCTGCCAATGTGGTATACTGCATCCGCTTTACCCGTTGTGGCTTCCTCTACATCGGGGAAACCAAGCGGAGGCTTGGGGACCGCTTTGCAGAACACCTGCGCTCAGTTCGCAACAAACAACTGCACCTCCCAGTCGCGAACCATTTCAATTCCCCCTCCCATTCGTCAGACGACATGTCCATCCTGGGCCTCCTGCAATGCCACAGTGATGCCACCCGAAGGCTGCAGGAACAGCAAATCATATTCAGCCTGGGAATCCTGCAGCCCAATGGTATCAATGTGGATTTCACAAGCTTCAAAATCTCCCCTGCCCCAACCGCATCCCAAAACCAGCCCAGCTCATCTCCGCCTCCCTAACCTGTCCTTCCTCTCACCTATCCCCTCCTCCCACCTCAAGACCCACCCCCATCTTCTATCTACTAACCTCATCCTGCCCCCTTGACCTGTCCGTCCTCCCTGGACTGACCTATCTCCTCCCTACCCCCCCACCTATACTCACCTTTACTGGCTCCATCCCCGCCTCTTCGACTTGTCTGCCTCCTCTCCACCTATCCTCTCCTCTATCCATCTTCTATCCACCTCCCCCTCTCTCCCTATTTATTTCAGAACCCTCTTCCCCTCCCCCATTTCTGATGAAGGGTCTAGGCCCGAAACGTCAAGCTTTCCTGCTCCTATGATGCTGCTTGGCCTGCTGTGTTCATCCAGCCCCACACCTTGTTATCTCGGATTCTCCAGCATCTGCAGTACCTTTTATCTCTAACACATCTCATTTGCTGTGTGCAAACTGAATTCCACTGAATTCCAACAGATTCAACATAATTTATTTGGTTCTTCCGTGTGCACTGACTGGTTAGTCTCACACGTGTATAAAATGCACTGAACATTAAAATATCACTTTTTGCTCTTTTTGCCTGTACTTCAAGTGGAATTCAGTAATTGTGAAACACTTCAGGGTGTCCTGAGGACTTGAAAAGCACAATATAAATGAAATTTCAATCTCTCACATGAAGTATGTTTCAAATTTGTGAGATTCACCTGCACTATCTTGGAAAAAAGTTCACTATAAATCAGAGTGTTCAAAACTCAGCCATGTACATGTCACCAAACTGTTATTGACAGACTTCAAGCGGCTTTTTTATTCCAGTATCCCTCAGTAGCTTATAGCTTAATACATTTAGACCTCTTGGGATTTATTTTTCTTTTTATCCACTACAACTTGGCAGTGATGTAGAGCTGTCCTAAGCTCAATGCATATTGAAATCAAACAAGGAAATTTACTGGTTGGAAAAGGTCTTTGCACAGATAAATCATAAGAATGTTCCAAGATTTGAGAGTAGCTGTAAATCGTTCCAACTGCACTTAATTCCTTGTTTGTCACTGTATACTATCATTTTTGTCAAGCATCCAAAAATAATGTTTTTCTGCAGCAGAGTAGATATTCAGAATATATCACCAGAACAGTCCCTTGCCAAAATTATTCCAGTATTATCCCAATCAATTAACCTTGAAACAAACACTTTGCAAGCAATTCTTTTGTGGCCTCAAACACAGAAAGAGGAATCTGCTTTTAATTCAATTGCAGCTTTTGTGATGCAACAATATATAAAAATAAGAAGATCGTGATTAGTTCAGTGGCTAACAATTCAAGGTCGAGGAGGTGACTATCTTAGCTGGTAAAATGGCAAGCTCTAAAAATTAATTTCAATTCGGCTACCTACATGTTCATCTTAAAAGACTAAATCTTACTCCATTTTGAAAATGCATGAAGTCTTTGCTGCACCAAACAGCATTCAGTCATGCTGCCATACTATAATACTGCTAGGAAGGGTGCTGTCTGTGTGAAACAGTAGAACAGCTAATTGATGAACAATCAATAGTGGAAGTGCAGTTTTACCAATTCATGCAGATGAAACAATAGCCACTATGATTATAAAATTAAATATTTGTTGCAAATTTAACATAAATCTTTATGATTTGAACATATCTCCAACATGAGTATGTTAATTATCATTGAATTATAAATAGCACAAAATATTTGAGAGAATTATTAACTGGTAGTAATTCAAGGTTTCGAATCATCAATATGTAGTGATATTTTAATGTTCAGTGCATTTTATACACGTGTGAGACTAACCAGTCAGTGCACACGGAAGAACCAAATAAATTATGTTGAATCTGTTGGCCAGCATTTACTTGAACTTGCAAAATAATCAAGCTAATTTTTGTACTGCACCAACTTTACTCTTCCATTTGAATTCAGTTTAAAGAAACTGACTTTAGAAACTGACTAAGGAGACTTGTAAGTGATTGGTGGGATGGAGAGATTGGATTATGAGGAAGGATTTCTATAGATTGTGGTGTATACATTATTTTTTGGAGAGATGAGAAGTTGTTCCTAAAATGAAGGTCCGCTAATAAATAGGAAATAAAACGTGAATTAGCAGTGTTGCCAATGGTGATCACTATTCTATGACGTAAAATAAATTAAATCATTGTGTCACAAGTGATTTAACAAATTAATTCTACAAGGATATTTTGAACTACAAACACAACATTTTAAAATCATCAAATTCATTGTCTTCACATCCAAAGTAAACAGTTCATCGATTCCTTTGAGTTACTTTTGCATCATCGTAAGTATCTCACTCGAAATCAGATGTAGTAATTTCAGTTTTGTACTAAACAATGTACCTTGTGGGTAGTCATGGTTTTGCTGCTGTTTGATAATAAGTCACTGGAATTGGTCATTTTGGCAGGGAGGTCTATTGGTAGTCTCCAGGAAAACGTGATCATTTGCCACAATATAGACATTTTTGTTTCATGATTTGACTACTTTAACTATCCATAATTGATTTGGCTCACGTAAGCACAAATACACTAATCGCATTGCATTTCTGGTGATGACGAAACCAGTCTGACAATTTTGAAGGATCTATTCTAATACATGCTTTTCATGTCCTTTTAATCTTGGACACCTTCTTCAAAGCCGAGTGATTCACTGTTCACCTATTTTTGTGCCAATTTTTCACAAACAGCAAATTCCTTCAAACACAACACAATTTGATGAGTTAGCAGATGTTATAACTTTTAGATTGAAACCACCTTTAAACTTATTCATTTTTGTAAGAGAACCTGTTTTTGTTTAATGGTCCCCTAACACAGTCAGCTCTGTATAAGTGGGTCTTAAACTCTGACACATCTTGGCAACATAGACCCTATCGCTTGTTTGACCTCATGCACCAATTTAGAAGGTGAGAATAACCATAGACATGTATTTCTAAATTGAAAATTGAAATTGACTTTTAATGAGTATAGCTCTAAACATGAATTTATTGGCTGAAGAGTGAGGTAACAACTTAGATGCCCAATATACCCCTAAACATGTATTTTGTTGCTACGAAATAGGGTTGCCTTATATTTTGGGTCAAGATGTAAACCGTGATCAATGGCACATCAACCAGAAAGCAGACGTTTCAGGTGATATGATGTTGTTCTCTTGAAATAAATTATAAATTTTAAGAACCTGTTCTGAGGAAGGGTCACCGGACCCGAAACGTTAACTCTGTTTTCTCCTTCACAGATGCTGCCAGACCTGCTGAGCTTTTCCAGCAACTCTGTTTTTGTTCCTGATTTACAGCATCCGCAGTTCTTTTGGCTTTTATTTATCACCCAAGAAAGACGCATACCTCTTCCCAAGAACAGTCCTGATGAGGCAAGCCTATTTCATGATGTCAGATAACCCTTTCAGGAACTAACTGTCTTATACAAGTGAAACAAAGTCATATCATAGAGATATTAATGCAGATGATCAAAGGCTTGGTCAAACAGATAGATTTTAAGGAGCATGTTAAAGAAGAAAAGAGAGGCAAAGACATTTAGAGAAGGAAGCCCTGAGATAAGGGTCTTGGTAACACCAAGGAGTGAACACCAATGATGGAGCGATTAAAATTGTGGTTGGTCATGTGGAGAGAATTGAAGGAATGCAAATATATCAGAGGACTATTGATGTTGAAAAGATTTAAGTGTTTAAGAGGTGCAGGCTAAAGAGTAATTTGAAAATAAGAATATAAATTTTAGTACAGAAGCATTTCTTAGTTGCGACATAATGTAGACCTTTATTTTGCCCACATCTGTAATCTATGATAGCCGATAATATCTGTTCTCCTCTCCCCCAAACCCAATGATCTCGTGCTTCCTTCCAACATTCATGAATTCTGATGATCGCCCCTGTCCCGCCAATCTCCAATTCACACTTTGGCCTTTTCTTGCCTGATAAGTAGTTCTCCTGGTTGGCATCCTTAAGGGAGCCTTTTAGGAACATTTCAAAGATGTCCAAAATAAAATTTCTATAGCACATTGAGGAAACTCAAGCTTTAGTGTATTATATGTTGATGTCTAAACCCCACTTTCTTAATGGGTTTTTGTTAGAAAATAAGATTTTGGAACCCTGTACATAAGTAATTTCAGGCATAATATGTGGTAGTTAAAATATGTTTTGGAAAGTTAAGTATTATTTTGGATGAATAGGTCACAAGGTTCTCCATCGCTAGGTTTAGGTGATCTCATGTAAAGCTTTGGACAACATAGACAAACTGATCAGGATGATTGTTCTGATTATTCTATGATTTCTGCTTTACTTTATCATCTGACCACTAGCGTAGCAGTAGGTGAACTAGAGGAACTTTGTTTATTTTCTAGCAACTTCTATGTTTATTATGCTACAATCAAAATCATACATATTGTCTCATAAAGAATGAAAACTCTCCAGTATAAATACTTCAAAAAAACAAATTTTTAGATATTTAGAAGATTAGAAATTTAATTAGCATCTAGTCCAGATTCCAGGTTTCAGTGGAAGGATAAACATCAGGCTATGTTTTAATTCTATCTGGCAGATAAAGATTATTGTACATACAACAAACTGTGATGCATCAAAACATGGAGATTATCTAAGAGTTTGATCCCGATCTGCTTCTATCATAGATATTTTAATTTCCTTAAATCTGCCTTCCAGACATGACAATATTTTACTCAAAAAGTATTGTTTCTTGGTAAAGTGCTGTTATGTCTGTGAATGCATATGCAGGGAAATTAAGACCTGTTGTAAATTCATCTCAAATCCTTCTTTTAATTCTAAAGGTATCACCAAGTGCAAAGATAATCCCAAGCTGCTTTTCTTCTCTACTAACCACTTCATCTAATCTACTCTATTGTACCATTCTACTTCATTTATTATGCTCACACAGAAGAGCTTAAGGAGGGTTTCTTTTCCCAAACGAAAAGCCGGATGTTCAGTTGGTCCCGCTGCTTATCACTTTCTTGAAGTTCTCCTTGAATGAGCTCCTTGCTGTCTCTGTTCTGCAGAAATTCCACATTTGTCTCTGAAGTCCATATGAGCCTTATTTCATATTCATGTGAATATCATGACATGCTGGGGGCCATCATTAACTATGCATTTAATTGGCGTTACAACACAGGGATGGCAAGCCAGACCAAACCAGCCTTGCTATCATCGATTTGCAATACATGAAATTAAAACATTCAATAACCTTCAAAATTAATCAACTGTTCCCAACCAGAGACTTTACAAATGTCTAATCTCGGACACTAACTTTATAACTTAAACAAAAATTAACAAGTTATTATTAATAGTTTAACTTTTGCAGAACACAGATGAACTACAAGGCAATCTAACTAATATTTCTGATCTAAGCCCAATCTTCTTTATTCACCAAACCCCACTCATACAAAACACAGTTAAGGGATAATTTTACAAAAATCTTAAATTTCCAGTTCAATAGCCATTTCAATGACGAACACCAAACTTTCATGAATTCTGATAGGTTATATTACAGGCACATAGGATTGTATCTTGCTTGAATTCAGAAATCACCAGCCAATGCAAACAGCTTCCACTATCTATGGAGACATTTCCTGATTTTTTTTTTAAAGACTGAGGTTCTTTTCTCAAGACTTCCGAGAAGTCAATAAAAGAGGGCAAAACCAAATAAAAAACACTCCTGCAGCTTCCAAAGCAACATAGTTTCCTGCCCAATCAAAACCAGTTCACCCTTTGGTTTCTCTTTCTTTTTCAACATTCTCTGTTCTTGGCTACAGCACCAGTCTTCTCTTGATTAACCAGTTCAATATCCAACCAGCTGCCAGTCCCTGAGCATAATGATATCTCAATGCCAGTTCATCTATTGTGTTCTGAGAGCAGTACTTAAACTGCATTATCTTTACACGCCAGTTACCTATAGCAAACATCAGTCTTTAGTTCTCTCCCTGTTTAAATAAAGTAAGCTGTTGTTCAAAGTTGAAAATGTAAATCTCAACAGCAATTCACAGTTCCAAATCAAAAAAATGAAGGTCTCAACACTAGATCAGTCACATATATAGAATGGCAATAAGAACAGGTCAGAAGCATAGAAATCTATCATGAACAACTCACCTACTGAATCCCAAAGACTTTTCACCATCTATGGATTATAATTCAGGTGTGTGACAGAATACATCCCATTTTCCTGGCTTAATGCACATTTAAAAACACTCAAGAAATTCAATATTATGCAGGACAAAGCAGGCCACTTGAACAGCATCTCATCCATCACATTAAATATTTATTTCCTCCACCATTGTTGCACTATATTTTCAAGATGCACTGCAGCATTCACCAGGCCTTCTCCTAAAGCACTTTGCAAACCTACAATCTCAACTACCTAGAAGGAGGATAACAGATGAAAGTGAACATGACCAAGTGCAAGCTTCCTTTCAATCACACACCATCTTGATTTGGAAATGTTTTATTCATTCATGGGAAGTGGATGTCATTGGCTCAGTCGGCATTTATTTTTCATCCCAAGTTGCTCTTGAGAAGGTTGTGGTGAATTTCCTTTTTGAATTGCTACAGTCTATATTGTATTGTGCTGTTAGTAAATGTTAAAAAGGAGTTCCATGTATTTGACCCAACGACAACTAATGAATGACAAAATATTTCTAAGTCAGGTTGATGAATGGCTTGGAGGGGAAGTCATACGGGTGTTCCAATGTACTGCTGCCCTGTCCTTTTAAATGGTAGGGTCTTGAGTTTGG
The DNA here is from genome assembly GCA_024137785.1 of Ginglymostoma cirratum. Lineage (NCBI taxonomy): Eukaryota > Metazoa > Chordata > Chondrichthyes > Orectolobiformes > Ginglymostomatidae > Ginglymostoma > Ginglymostoma cirratum. The sequence goes on along the minus strand of JAHRHZ010000017.1, from coordinate 7,866,900 downwards.
AAGGTGTTGTCTATGGAGACTTGGAGAATTTCTGCAGTGCATCTTGTGGACGGCTGCTAGTAAATGCCAATGGTGGAGGGAGTGGATGTGATGCCAATCAAGCAGGCAGCTTGTCCTGGATGATGTCAAGCTTCCTGAATGTTATTGGAGCTGCACTTATTCAGGCAAGTGGGGATTAATCTATCTAACTCCTGACTTGTTCCATGCAGACAGTGGACAGGTTTTGAGGCATCAGAAGGTGAAATAGTCAGAGCAGGATTTCTAGCCTTTGCCTTTGTCCTGCTGTTGTAGCTACATGATTTATATGGCTAGTCAAGTTCAGTCTCTAGTCAATGGTAACCCCAAAATACTGATAGTGGGGATTCAGTGATGGTAATGACATTGAATGTCAAGAGCAATGGTAAGTTTTTTCCTTGTTGGAAATGGTCACTACTTGTACTTAAATGACACAAATGTTTCCTGCCACTTTTCAGCCCAAGCCAATTGTTCAGATCTTTTTACATTTGGACACAGACCGCTTCAGTGGAAATGCAAGTGGTGCTGAGCATTGTATAATCATCTGTGAATATTTCCACTTCTGACCTAATAAGACCATAAGGAATAGGAACAAGAGTAGGCTGTTTGGCCCCCTGATTGTTCCACTATCCAATAGAATCATGGCTGATCCCACATCTTCTACATTCACTTTCACGTGTTTTCCCCGTTACTCTTGATTCTGATATTAATCAAGAATCTATCCATCTCACCCTTAAACATATAGGACCATAAGAAATAGGAACGGGGTTATGTTGGAAGATCTTTGCTGAAGCAATTGAAGATGGTTGGGCCTATTACACCATTCTGAGGAACTTCTGCAGCCATGTTCTACAGTTGAGATGACTGACCTCCAACAATCTTCATATGTGTCTGGCACGACTCTGACAGTGAAGACTTTTCTCCCCGGATTCCCACAGATTCCAATTTTGCTAGGTCTCCTTGATGCCACTCATTGTGAAAAGTGGCCTTAATATTAAGGGCTGTCACTCTCCCCTCATTGATGGAATTCAGCTTTTTTGTCCCTGTTTGAACCAAAGCTGTCATGAGGTCAGGAGCTGAGTGGCTCTGGAGGAACCCAAACTATGTGTCAGTGAGCAGGTTATTGCCTAGCAGGTGCTGCTTGCTAGTATGGTTATGTCACCTTCCATCACTTCATTAATTATCAAGTGTAGACCGAAGGGGTGATAATTGGCCAGGTTGGATTTGTCCTGCAGTTTATGTACAGGACATACCTGGACAATTTTCCACATTGTTGGGTAGATGTCAATGTTGTACCATTACTGGGAGCAGCTTGGATAGGTATGCGGCAAGTTCTGAAGCACAAGTTCCTTGCCAGAAAGTTTTCCCAGCTCATAGTCTTTGCAGTATCCAGTGCATCCAACCATTTCTTTATATTACATGGAGGGAATCAGATTGGCTGATGACTGACATCTGTGGTGCTAAGGAGGTCTCCAGATGGCTTATCCACTAGGAACTACAGGCTGAACATTATTACAAATGCTTCAGATTTATCTTTCGCACTAATTGTGGAGCTGACTCCTCCAATGAGGTAGTAAAGATGTCTACCGCTATTCAGGGGTGCATGTAGCAGATCTGCAGAGCTTAGATATTATTTTTTGATTGTGGGTTCGCTTATTCCTGACTGTCACTTGCTGCTCATGTTGTCTTGTCATACCTATAAAAACTGAAAAAACTGCAGATGCTGTAAATCAGAAATAAAAACAAAGTTGCTGGAAAAGCTCAGCAGGTCTGGCAGCGTCTGTGAAGAAAATATCAGAGTTAACGTTCCAGGTCTGGTGATCCTTCCTCAGAACCCAGTGCATTCTTCCTTCATTGTTAGCACAAAATTCTGACAGATCATGATTGCAGCAGTTCAAGAAGGCGACACACCACTACTTGTTCAAGGGTAATTAGAATTGGACAAAAGCTGGCCATATCAGTCAAGGTCAAATCCCAAGAATTAATTTATTACAATTAAATCTTTTATCTGTATGAGAGATCACACGGTTTGCCGTGTTTAAGGAAGTAGCTGAAATTGTTCGAATTTGAAAAGTTCAGCTTTGGAAGACACCAGAATCCTACTAACTAATGGCTAACGATATCTCATGAATAGGAACATAGTTAGAATAGAATAGAATCCATAGAGCATGAAAACAAGCCATTCGACCCAGTAAGTCCACACTGACCCTCAAACAGCATCCATCCAGACCCATCCCCCTACCCTTTCCCTGTAACCCTACTTTTCCCATGGCTAATGCACCTAACTGACACATCCCTAAACTCTATGGGCAATTTAGCATGGCCAATCCACCTAGCTTGCACATCTTTGGACTGTGGAAGGAAATGGAGCACCTGGCAGAAACCCATGCAGACATGGGGAGCACATGCAAACTCCACACAGACAGTTGCCCGAGGGCTGAATTGAACCGGGTCCCTGGTGCTGTAAGAAAAGGCCGCCATGCCACCCTAAATGGTTGGGTGAGAATTTAGCAGGCTATCAATGAGAGGGATTAAGGTAAAAGTTATGTTGCCCATCAGTGGGGATGGGAGAACTGGGTCTAGCAGATTGATTGTGGGTGATAAGAGTCAGGCAGACTTCTGTGGAGGTAGGAGGTGAGAATCGTGGGGGCTATTGGTGCTGAGTCCAGCTTGGAGTGTGCTCTGCCAGTCTCCCAATTTCAGCATAAGTTCTCCAATGTTAGAAGAAAGATCCTGCAGGGTTGACCAGACTGAATGAGCCTTTGTGTGTCCGGTGCCTCGGCCAATGTTGAGCAGTCTGTTTTTATTTGCACTAAACTTAATCTTTTTGATTTTAGACTCTTGAGCGGCTAGCTGGGGTACTTCAGAGAGCTGTTAACAATCAACCACTTTTTGGGGTTTGAAGCGGACATGTAGGCCAGAATGAGCAAGGACAACAGATTTCCTTCCCTAGAGGGGACTAGCAACACAGTTGCAATTTTTGCAGCATTCCAATACAAGATGGAAATGTACTTTTCTATGACTGCAAATCAAAATATTGTTCTCCCATTTAACCCTCTTTTCACTATTACTCATCTGTTTGCTTTACTAGACACTTAGGAGGGTGGAATGCACTAGAAAAGGAGCAAAACTAGACCTTCTTTTGGGCAATAAGGCAGGGCAAGTGACTGAAGTAAAAGTGGGGGAACACTTTGGGTCTAGCAATCATAATGCTATTAGCTTCAAAATGGTTATGGAAAAGGATACGCCTTCCATAAAAAAAGTTTTTAATTGGAGTAAGGCAAATTTTAATGGTATAAGACAAGAACTTACAAAAGTTGATTGGAGTAGACTGTTCACAAGGTAAAAGGACGTCTGAAAAGTGGAAAACTTTTCAAGACTGCGATGACAAGAGTTCAGAGGCATTATGTTCCCACTAGAGTGAAGGGTAAGGCTGGTAAGATTAAGGAACAACGGATGAATAAAGATATTGAGCTTCTAGTCAAGAATAAGAGAGAATCTTATTTTAGATATAGACAACTTGGTTCAATTGAATCTCTTAATCAGTATAAACAGCATAAGGGCATTCTTAAGAAAGAAATCAGAAACGCAAACAGGGAATATGAGATAGCATTGGCAGATAAAGTCTAGGATAATTCAAAAAGGTTCTACAAATACATTAAGAGCAAGATGCTAACTAGAGAGAGGGTACGGCCCCTTAAGGTTTAAGGAGATCATCACTGTGTTGAACCCCAGGAGATGGAAGAGATAGCAAATGAATATTTTGCTTCAGTTTTTACTGTGGAGGAAGTAATGGAGACTAGAGAATGCAGAGAAATAAATTTTGATGTTTTAAACACAGTTCACATTACAGAAGTAGTAGTTCAGGAAGTCTTAGAGAATATAAAGGTGGATAAATCTCCGGAGCCTGTTCTAATGTATCCCAGAATATTGTGGGAAGTAAGAGAAATAATTGCAAGGCCCCTTGCAGAAATATTTGCATCATCTATAACTATGGGTGAGGTGCCAGGAAGGTAGCTAATGTTGTACCTTTGTTTAAGAAAGTTTGTAAGGAGAAAGCAGGGAACTTTAGGCCTCCAGGACACTAGTGAATAAACTGCATTCGCACTCCAAGGCCTTTTGACTAACAGGGTTAACACTATTGTTTAATCTTTTCTTTTGATGAGAGCACTTATCAGTTCATTCATCCTATAGCTATTGGTGGGCCTTTGCTGTATTTTTTTTACATAACTTTTCAAACTAACATAATCAATGGAAATTGGTTTGGGATAATTCTGACAGCCAATGAAGTTCTGCCTGATGCAAGTTCTCTGTTACACTTAAGAGAAAGTACAGCTTTGGATTCTCTCCCTGATCTCCCAGAAAATCTTATAAATCTAAAAGGATGTCAATACAACATATTCCTCATGTTTTAATAAACTGTCTTGTTCCTGTAAATGTTCCTGTTCCTGTGTAAACTCAGATAACAAGTGTTTTGAGAGATTTATTTTGAGTGCAAATGCGAAGTATTGTATTAACATAGCACAAGAAGAAAACCCTATGCCACAAGACCATCTCGCAGAATATTTTAAACACTGGCCTCAATTTCTTTCAGGATATATACTTGTGCTTGCTTGCTGATATCTTTGAGAAACTCATCCCTAATATTATAGGAATCTGTGATATTGTAAGGGATTTTAATTGGAGACTGTCCCAACCCCCATTGAACTTGTGCTTTTAACTAATGTTAGGACATAGGAACAGGAGTAGGCCATTCAGCCCTTTTAGCTTGTTCCACCATTCAATAAGATCATGGTTGATCTGTAGTCTAACTCCATATACCTGCCTTTGGCCCACATCCCTTAACATTGTTGCTTAACAAAAATGCATCTATCTCAGATTGAAAACTAAAAACTTATCCAGCATTCAGAGCCATTTATGGAAGAGAGTTCCTAACATCTACAATACCCTGTGTATAGAACTGCTTCTTGACATCACTCCTGAATCGTATGGCCCTAATTCTCAAACTATGCCCCCCTAGTTCTAGAATCCCCAACCAGTGGAAATAGTTTATCTTCATTTACACTGTCTTTTCCTGTTATTAACTTGAAGACTTTGAAGATTACCCCTTTGAAGAAAACTTGAAGATTACCCCTTAATCTTCTAAATTCTAGAGAAGACAGGCCTACTTTGTGAAATCTCTCCTCATCTCTTAACCCCGAAGTCCAGGTATCATTTGTGTACTCCCTCTGAGGCGAATGCATCCTTCCCGAGGTGTGGTGCTCAGATCTGCTCATAGTACACCAAGTGGGGTCTAACCAGGATTTTGTATTACTTTAGCATAACTTCTGTATCCTTGTACTCCAGTCCTCTAGATATAAAGCCAGCATTCCATTCGCTTTTTCAATTATTTTCTGTGCCTGCTCATGACATTTTAAAGATGTATGCACCTGAATCCCCAAATCTTTTTGGACATTCATTCTACTTAACTTCATACCATCCAGAAAGTAACCTGATCTATCCTTCCTCATCCAAAATTGATAACCTCACACTTGCTTACATTGAACTCCATCTGTCACAGTTTTGACCATTCACTTAGCCTATCCATTCACTAGCCCTTTGTAATTTAATTCTACTGTCTATAATATTCATATTTAATGCTGCCTAGCTTTGCGTCATCAGCAAATCTGGATATATGACTTCCTATGCTATTATCCAAGTCATTAATAAGTGTGAATAATTGAGGCCCTAACATAAATTCTTTTGGGACAAAATTGAGTGCCTACCTTCATTCTTCCACCTGCCACTCAATCAATTTCCCAGCCATGTCAGTAATTTGCCCTCAATTCCACAGGCTTTTACCTTAGTTTGCAGTGTCTTACGTAGAACTTTACGAAAAGCCTTTTGGAAGTCCACCTCAACAACATCCATAGACATTGCCCTGTCCACCGCCCTGGTTATCTCTTCAAAAAATTCAGTGAAGTTTGTCAGGCACAACTTACCTGTCATGAATCTATGCTCACCTTGGGATATAATCTATTCCTAATCTATTGAAAATTTCAGGGTGTTCAGTTACCCAATCCTTGATTATGGACTCCAAAAATTTCCATGCCTCAGATGTTAGGCTAACTGGTCTGCAATTCCCTGGTTTTCCTCTTTCACTCTTCTTAAATAAATGGAGTGATATGCAATTTTCCAAACCAGAAGGGCAACATGCGGTATCTAGGGAATTATAGTTGGGGGTGTCTACAATTTGCCCCCTTTTTTTAACAGCTCAGATGGAAACCTCTCAGGTCCTGGGGATTTGTCATTCTTTTAATTCCATTAACTGATGTTTTACTTTGGTTAATTTTATTCATTTCCTGTTCCTGAGCTACTATTAATTTTTTTGGTACTTCTAGCAATCCTCCTTTCCTACTGTAAATACTGAAGTAAAGTAATTATTCAACATAAGTCAGCAGCAACTTCCAAACAGACCTCTGTGGATGAGCTCCGGTCCCAATGACGCCAACAGACACTACCATAGGTGGACAGTGGGCCTCACCTGGGTTTCCCCACCCCCTCACCCCTCCATGCCCATCTGCTGCCACCCAACACCACTGGGCCGCCCCCTCCCATGAGTAAGTGAAAAGCTTGAGAGGATGCACATCCTGGGCCATGTCTGAAAGGCATATTTTAGATGATGAAACATGGACACAAATCTGCAGTTTGGTGTCCCCCTCTGTTACTTCCCTTTGTATTTATAGAGGTAGGGATTTTGTTGCTCGAGAGGAACAGGGTTGGTGGTATTGGGGAGGACAGCTGAGCACAGTCTGACACAATGCCACAAGTCTCAAGTGAGCAAAGATATGTGAGCACCTTTTCAGGCACTGATTATGCCTCTCAGCATTGTCCTGGGAGCATCACCAAGATCTTACATACGGTGATGTACGTAAGAGCAGTGAGAGTTGCTTTTCCCACACTATAAAAAGATATTGCAGCAGTAGGGAAAATGTTATAAGGAGAGGCTGGATAGGCTGGGATTTCCCCCCTGGAGCATAGGAGGTTGAGGGGTCACCTTATAGAGGTTTATAAAATCATGAGTAGCACAGATAAGGTGAATCGTCAAGGTCCTATCCCAAGGTGGGAGTGTCCAAAACCATAGGTTCAAGCTGAGAGGGGAAAGAAAAAAGAAACTAAGAGGCAACGTTTTCACGCAGAGGGTGGTGCACGTATGGAATGAGCTACTACAGGAAGTGGTGGAAGCGGGTGCAATTACAACATTTAAAAGATATCTGGATACTTACATAAATAGGAAGGGTTGAGAGGGATATGGGCCAAATGCTGGCAAATGGGACTAGATTAATTGAGGATATCTGGTTGGTAGGGACCTGTCGAACCAAAGGGTCTATTTCCATGCTGTATAACTCTATGACTCTATGTCTGCCATTTCTCCATAGCCATTAGCAATATCCCCATTTTGAGTCTTTATTTGGCCAACATTACTCTTGATCACCCATTTTCCTTTTATGTAACTATAAAATATCTCCTTATTGATTTTGATATCCCTGCAAAGTTTCCTTTCATAATCCCTTTTAGTAGCTCTTATAAGCTGCTTTGTGGCCATTTGCTAATCTTTGTATCTTTCCCATTCAGCCGGAAATGTGCTTCTTCTGCAATTTTGTAAGCCCTTCCTTTTAGTTTTATGCTGTTCCTTATCTCTTTAGTTGTGAGTGGCTGTTTTTTTTTTGTTGTGAAGTTTTTCTCTCTCAGAGATATAAACTGGTTTTGTATTGTATTAAGTTTTCTTTTAAACATTCTGCCTGATTCTTCAGTTGTATTACCCATTAGCAGATTTTCCCAGTTTTCTATGGATAGTCTCTGTCTCATTCAAGTCAGCCCTATCCAAATCTAAAACTCTTGTAGTAGATTCAAACCGTTCACTTTAAAACACTACATTAAACTCAATTATATTATGATCACTATTTGAAGAATACTTGCAAACTATTAGGTTACTAGTTAAATTCAACTTATTATGCATTACCAAATCCAATATTGTTTGCCTTCTGTTGCCTTATCCTGTTGCATCCAGGATAAATTGCTGTAAAAACTATTCCGGACACACTCCAGAAATTTACTACCTTTCTGATGGGTACTTGGCTGCCCCTTCCAATGTGTGTTAAATTAAAATCCCCCAATAATCTGCTGGAAATCTGTGCACAACACCTATTACAGTTTTAAGTTCTTTACTGTTCTTCAGTTCTACTCATAAAGTATTAACAAAATGCTTTCTATCATTATATTCTCCTCACCATTGAAGTAGTCAGTAAGGCTATTCCACCATTTTTCCTATCCATTCTGTACACCTTATAACCTGGTATATTTAGTTCCCAATCCTGACCAAGGTTTGCACCATTGCAGGACATTGTTGGGCAAAGGCTAAGTCACATCAAGAAAACATTTAGCAAGATGTCGAAATCACTTGTCTAATAACCAACCAGCTGGCTGTAACGAGTCACAGGCATTCAAGAATAAATCTGTAACACACCCTCTCAGACAATGATTTTCCTTGCTCAATCAACAATCTGTTCATTTGTCCTCTATATCCTTCTTGAAGATGAGAAGCGCAGATTGTAAACAGGGTGAGCAGATACAGGTTGGTGAGTAGGATGTTCAGAGAAGGGGTAGGACATGCTCCTGTCTTTGACTTATTTCACCCTCCAGCAAATGAGCTGGTCACTAATCTTCTATTCCACCAAAAATAAGCAGTGTGTAAAGTTACTGCAGGGTAGCTGGCCGAGTAGAATGTGCAGCCTGTAACGTGTAAAGTCGTGGACATGCCAGATAATAGTCATACAACACTGAAACCACTCCCCTCTCCGCCTCAGTCCAACTAGTCCACGCCAACCATCCTCCCAAATTAAACCAGTCCCATTTGCCTACATTTGGCCCACTTCCCTTTCCTATCATGTACTTAACCAAATGTCTTTTAAAAGTTGTGACTGTACCAGTATCCACTACTTCCTCTGATAGTTTATTACACGCATGAACCATTCTCTATGTAAAAAAGTTGCTCCTGGTGTCCTTTTCAAAACTTTCTCCCCTCACCTTAAAAATATGCCCCCTTATTTTGAACTCCCTCACCCTCGGGAAAAAATCCTTGCTATTCACCTTATCTATGCCTCATGATTTTATAAACCTCTATAAGATCACCAATCAACTTCTTACACTCCAGCGAAAAAAGGCCCAGCCTCTCCTTATAACTTAAAGGAAAGGGGTTGAATTCCTAAAAGCAGGTTTTAGTGGGTTTAGGTGGTGACTAAAATGTAGGACCTCAAATGTAGCAATCTCAGAATTACTCACAGTCCCACGTTGGTTAGCATAGGAACATGAGAATTAACTGCCTGAACATGTGGCTGAAGAATTGGTATAGAGGGAGAGCACCAGATTTCAGAGGCATTGGGACCTGGGGTGAGTTTAAGTGAAATTGGCAGGCAGCTGAAACGGTGTTAAAACTGTGCATGTGACCAGTGTGGGTATTTTTGGTTTCTTTGTATTGATTGGGTTGTGTTGGCATTGGGGCCTGTCTAGAGAGGGTTTGCTGGGTTTATTTTGAGGCTGGAGGGATTTTCTATTGAAGAGAGTTGACTAGATTGGGCATATATTCATTGGAGTTTGGAAGACCAAGGGGGACCTTGTTGAAACATATGGGATTCTTAGGGATCTTGACAGGTCATATTTGGGGAGGTTGTTCCCCTTTTGAGGAAACTAGGGCGCTCGTCTAAGACCAGATCAAGGTTTCTTTTTCTCAGGAATCGTGAATATGTGAAATTCTTTGTTGTAGAAGCTGGATCATTAAGAATATTCACAGCTGAGCCAGACAGATTTTTAATCAGTAAGGGAATGAACAGTTATGGGATAAGGCAGGAAAGTAGAGTTGACAGCTTTCAGATCAGCCATGACATCATTGAAGATATGATTAGCCAAATGGCTTACTTCTGATGGTCTTATGATTGGCAAAGGAGATAGGAATTAAGATAAAGATAAAATGTGCTTCTGGCATGTTTCGGGTAGAAGATACATTTGAAAACCAAGCTAAATAAAAAATTCCGAGAGGGGATGTGAAGATGCAATTAAGAAAAACAAAGTTTGAGTATTAAATAAAGACTGCTAGCCAACATAAAAGAGGATTCTAAAATCTTCGATTGACATATTAATGACAAAGGGTTATAGAAAGAAACATAAGACTACAAACATCCTAGAAAGGAATGTGGCTACAAGAGCAGGTCAGAGGTTAAGAATTGTGCAATGAATAATTTATCTTTAATTACTCCAATTCATGTCCATTTTCTGCAAGAAATAAGTCAGGACTGTTTCAGAATGCTTTCCACTTGCTTGGATAGCTGTGGTACCAACAACACTCAAAAAGCTCAACAATAGATAAAGCAGTTTAATTGAGTGGTAAGGAAACATCTAGAAATTAACAAATGAACAAAAGTGGGTTAGTTAAAGAAAGTCAGTATGAATTTCTCGAAGAAAAATCATGCTTAAAATGTATAATTTTCTGAATTTGAATTAGTGATATCAACCTGTATTCCTCATTTTTTCCCCTCAATTCGCAGTATTTATGTTTGTTTTCCTTTATGTGTCTGTGTTTGTGGGGATTTTAAAAGAGGTACCCATGATGTGGAAAAGTTAGTGTTGGATTGGAGTGGCAAAGTCAGATGTCACATGACATCAGGTTAAAGTTCAACAGGTTTATTTGAAACCACAAGCTTTTGGAATGCTGCACGTTCGTCAGATGAAGTGACGAAGGAAAAACACTCCAAAAGCTTGTAATTTCAAATAAAAATGTTGAACTATAACCTGGTGTCATGTGACTTAGGACTTAAAAGAGGAAGAGTTTAAATTGCATAAAGTAGAAATCCTGTTCCTTTTGTCTTTCTTAAACTTAAGAGTGCTACAATAGTTAGAGTTTTGAACTGTTAGTGAAGGAAACTGGCTGTATTGTTTTTGTCCTAATTATCAGCAGGTCAGAGGCAAATTGGTATTTTTGGTAGTTTCATTAAATCTGCACATTGTTTGTGACTCCAGGAATAATGGTGCTTGATTTCCAACATGTTACCCCAGTGGTCACACTTGCTAGAAGTTTTGAAATTGTGACAGAAAATGTTGATGAAGGAAGTACTGTTGATGTGGTGTACATGGACTTCTAAAAGGCATTTGATACAATATCACACAACCAATTTGTGAGCTAAATTATAGCTCATGCAATAAAAGGACAGTATATGAATTTGGCTGAGTGATAGCTAACAATAAGTAAGATTAATGCATGTTTTTCAGACTGGAAAAGGCTTATAGTCGAGTTCACCAGGGATCAGTGTTGGGACTGTTGCTTCTCCTGATGTATATTAATGATATAGATATTGACGTAGAGAGCACAGTTTCAGAGTTTGCAGGCAATACAAAATTTGAAAGCGTCAGGGCTGTGAACAGTGCAGAATTTCAAAAGAATTTATATAAATTGGTGGAGTTGCAGAATGAACAACAAAGTAGAGAAGTGCAAAGGGATTCATTTTGGTACGAGGATTGCAGAAATACAAAATAAACTCTGAAAGGGATACAGGAGCAAAGAGACCTGGTGTAAATGTGAATTAGTCATTGAAGGACAGGTTGAGAGAGTGGTTAATAAAGCATATAGCATCTTGGGCATCATTAACAGAGACATGGAGTACAAGAGCAAGGAGGTTGCTTTGAACTTGTATAAATCAACAGCTTAGCCTCAGCTGGAGAATTGAGTCCAATGAAAATGAAGAAAAAAAAATTCATACAGCACATTGCAAACCCTAATCACAATGTGAGAATATAGTGGAAACAGGATCAATTCAGATTTTCAGAAGAGAGCGTCAAATGGGTATCTTAAAAAGAATAATGTCCAGGTTTATGAGGAGAAGGCGGGAGAATAACACCAGGTCAGCAGCATATTGACAGTACCAGTGCAGACACAATGGACCAAATGACTTTCTTCTAAGTTATAAAAGTTATTACAATTTAATTTGTTAATGGCTTGTGTTTAATATTTGAAAGCTGTCAGTAAGTATTTCACCTCCCAGTACTCAGTGCAACAGCTGAACTCAGCGCATGTGGGGCATTGTTTGATTCTGCTCAAAGCATTTCTGTTGAGTCTGCCAAATGATAAAGAATAAAGATGTCACATTTCATGATGCTCTAACTGCATATTGGGATTCCAGCAGTATGGCTTTTGCAAGTTTAAGTAATTGGTCCAATTGTATTCGGGGGAGGATCTTGCATGGAGTGAAGAGTATGGCTATACCTTGGTAATTGTGACATTCAGCTCTGTTTCTCTCACAGTGTCAGAGAGTCATGCAGCACAGAAACAGACCCTTCGGTCTAACCACGCCATACCCAAACATAATCCCAAACTAAACTAGTCCCACCTGCCTGTTCCTGGACCACATCCCTCCAAACCTTTCCTATTCATGTGCCTATCCAAATGTCTTTTAAATACTCCAATTGTACACACATCCACCACTTCCTCAGGAAGTTCATTCCACATGTGAACCACCCTCTGTGTAAAAAATTTGACCCTCATGTCTTTTTTCAAATTTCTCTCCTCTCACCTTAAAAATATGCCTCCAGGCTTGAAATCCCCAGCCTAAGGAAAAAGTAACTACCATTAACTCCATCTATACCTCTGATTATTTTATAAACTTCTATCAGGCGGCCTCTTAACCTCCTACACTCCGGTGGAAAAAGTCCCAGACTAGCCAGCCATTATTTATAATTTAAACCTTCCATATTCAGCAACATCCTGGTAAATCTCTTCTCAACTCTGTCCAGCTTAATAATATCCTTCCTATAACCGGGTGACCAGAACTGGACACAATATCCCAGAAGAGGCCTCACCAATGTCCTGTATAACCTCAACACGATTTCCCAACTCCTGTACTCAAAGGACTGAGCAATGAAGGCAAGTGTGCCAAAAGCCTTTTTAATCAGCCTGTCTATATGTGACACCAACTTCAAAAAAACTTGTACCTGTACTTCTAGATCCCTCTGTTCTACAACACTACCCAAAGTCCTACCATTAATTGTATAAGTTTTACCTGGATTGTTGTACCAAAATGCAATACCTCGCATTTATCCAGATTGAACTCCATCTGTCATTTTTCAGCTCATTGACCCATTTGATCAAAGATCCCTTTGCAATCTTAGAAAACCTTCTTCATTGTCTACAATGCCACCAATTTTGGTCTCGTCGGCAAACTTACTAACCATACCTTCTATATTCTCATCCAAATCGTTTGTATAAACAACAAACAAAACAGGACCCAGAACCGATCGCTGTGGAACACCGCCGGTGACAGGCCTAAAGTCCAAAAAGTAGCCTTCCACCATTACTCTCTGTCTCCTGCCATTAAGCCAATATATATCCAATTGGCAAGCTCATCCTGAATCCCATGTGACCTAACTTTACTAATTAGTCTACTGTGTGGAAACTTGTCGAAGGCTTTACTAAAATCCAAATAAACAATGTCCACTGCTCTGCCATCATCAATCTTTTTGGTGACTTCCTCAAAAAACTCAATCAAGTTTTTGAGACACGATTATTCTCATACAAAACCATGCTGACTATCCCGAATCAATTTTTTCCTCTCTAAATATCCATAAATCCTATATTTTACAATCACCTCTGACAATTTACCCAGAACCAAAGTCAGATCCACAGGTCTGTATTCCCTGGTTTCTCCTTACAAACTTTCTTAAACAAAGGTACAACATTCGTCACCCTCCAGTCATCTGGCACCTCACCCGTAGTTATAGATGACACAAATATTTCTGCAAGGAGTCTTGCAATTTCCTCCCTTACATCCCGCAATGTTCTGGGATACATTAGAACAGGTCCCAGAGATTTATCTACCTTTATATTCTCTAAGACCTGCTGAACATCGTCTCCTTGAAGATTGAGACAATCTTGGCACCCCTAGATATTCTGGGAGCCTTATGTCATGATAGATTTCCTGGTAAAATAAGTAGACATTCTGCCAATCTCTGCCTAACTTATACATCTCAACAGAAATTGTATACAGTCCAGTAAGCCTGCTATTTTTGGTTCGTGTGGTGGCTTGATGAATTTCACCTTGACCTCACTTCTATCTCTTACATCTTCTCCATCTCTCTTCCTTTGCTTTTCTCTCTGTCTCTCTCTCTGTCTCTCTGTATTTTAGCATATCAGGGCAAGTGTCCTCACTTTGATGCATCATCAATATCATTACATGGATGTCTACAGGCAACTTAAAGAGATACCTGTTTTTCTAGCTTCCAGTTTAGTATAAGGCTTTCTCCTTCAGCCTCGGGACTTAATTAGATCAACAAATATTGATATCATGTCTAGTCAAGTTTCTGCTTGGAGTACCAGGGAGGCATTCTTACTATTTTCCTTCATCTAAGTTGAATTATGGAGGCTTTAATGGTCAGTGATGCATGTTGTCACATTTGAAATGATGAACAGATGTCTCATAAAATACAGAAAAAATGGGAAGCCTCATGGAGAACAAGAATGAATGGATTAGCATATGTTTCAATGTATGTAAGCCTAGATTTGGAAAACAAATGTCAAAATGGACATGCTGAAGTGGTACCACAAACATTTTTGAGATCAATCACTTCTAAACTTTGTAGATGTGTTGAGCAGAATCTCACAGTGTCTGTGGTGGGGCTTCAACTTTCTTTTATAATTTATATCAATGATATAGATGCGGGAGGGAAAGCATGTAGCTAAATTGGCAAATTACACAAATTTAGGAAAGTACTTTGTGGAGAACATACAGGACTTGCAGGGGAGTAGGGCCAGTGAGTCATTAAAAATCTAGCAGATGGAGTATAATGTGGGAATATATGAAGATGTTAATTTTGGCAGTGAGAATAAAAAAATGCACGGTTTTATTTAAATAGAGAACAACTGTAGAATTGTGAGGTGCAGAGGGGTATCTAGGTATTCTAGTACACGTATCACATCAAGTATGTAGGTACAGTAAGTAATTAAGAAGGCTAATTGAATACTATCCTTCATTATGAGAAGAAATGAACATAAAACCTAAGGATGTCATGCTTTAGACTATGCAAGTATTGGTAAAACTATATCCTGAATACTGAGTGTAGTTTTAGTCTCCTTATTTAAAGAAGTATGTAAATGCTTTGGAGGCATTTGACAGGAGGCTAGGGCATGACTGGTTTAGGACAGAGATGAGGAGATTGTTTTCTCTCTCTCAGAAAGTTGCACAACTTTGGAGCTCTGCCTCAAAAGATAAAGGGGGTGATTAAAAGCATTAAGGTGGAGGTAGAAACACTATTCTTAGGCAAGGGAATCAAAGATTATCACGGTAGATGGGAATGTAGAATTTGAAACACAAGCTCATTATCTTATTGAATGCTGGAGTAGCGTTAAGGGGCCAAATGACCTACTTTTGCTTCTAATGCCTACGTTCATACATCAATGGGTTTTAAGCCCTTAACAAACTATCTTTGTATATTAACTTCTTTATTTCTTGTGTCGTGGTGTATTTGGCAACTGTAAATGCTTTGGAAAAGACTCCACCCACTCTCCAAGAATCACTGACTGAATCTAATTGAAATAACTTACAAATCTTAAAAATCTTAAGTACAAAGCTGCAGGCAATTTTACGTGGCATTATTCCAGAAATGCAAGTTTTCATTTTCAAAGGCTTGTGTCAAACATTTTGTAAATGCTTTCAACCTTTCCAAGTGTTTTTATTATTCCCAAGGACTTTTTTTGCTGCACAGGACCATGTAGGATAGCCAGCAGAGAAACATTGAAAAAAAAGTCCAAAGTAGATGATGCATCATCTGTGTTTATCTAAAAAGGTTGAGGATAATGTAAAATTGAAAGAAAGGCATACATCACTGTGAAGACATTGTATGCCAAATTTAAATGTTAGAAACCAGAAAAGCTTGACTAAAAGTAGGGAGAAATTTAGCAGAGAAAACCAGCATGGCATATGAAAATGTATAGTAAACACTTCCAGAAGTATTTGAAAGGAGCTAAATTAAGTACTGCTGCTTAGAGGATGAGACTGGGAATTACTGAAGAGAAATAAGAAAATTACAGATTTTAACCAAATACTTATATCAGTCTTCACAGTGTAAGACATATAAAGTTGCTTAAGAATACTACCTAAAAGCGAGGAAGGAACTTAAAATTATCATTACTGCTGGTTCAATGATCTTGACTTGGAAGCTGTACAGTAAGAAGAATTCGTAAGTTATTTTAAAAAATCTGTGGAATCTGTCATTTTTAAGAGAAACATAGAGAATTGTTGTGAACACGAGCAAGTCACTCCCCAGAAGTTGTCAGATTTACTGTTTGATAAAATACGGGGGAGGCAATGTGCAAGCTAACTATAAAGGTCTAACATCTGGTAGATGTGTGAATAGCTCAAACACATTAAACACCTGGGCCTTCACAGAGATGGTTAAGTATTGAACTATGGTATTATCAGTTGGTTCTTTGAAAGGGAACTCTGGCAAATTACATCATCAGGACTATGAACTGATGAAGAGAGTATTCACAGAAATTGCCTTGCTGATTATAATCGTACACATGAAAACTTTTCAGCTCGGAATGCTGACCTACTCTGAATGAATAAACAGCAGCATACTGTGAAACTGTGCAGCTATGCAATGCCACATTTGTGCATGGAATGATACAGCTGCTTGAAATCTTGTTATGTATTTCTTCTTTGGGACTCATTTGGAAAATTGGCTCCCCCAACAGCAACTGTAACAAAATTATCGGTTCGAGACTGAAATTGAATGAAATAACTTGAAAACAATTGACTGGACCTTTTCAGCATTTAAGCACAGAATCATACAGTAAGGAAGAGGCCCTTCAGCCCATCAAGTCAAATTTGTTTGAAACCGACAAAATCTTGTATTTGCTGTTGTCATATTTTGTTGGGAAATTAACATGGGTAACTTTGAGACTCAAACATTTGATAAGAGAGATTATCTGACTATCAGAGACTTTGCAGAAGTTGCAAAGAAGACAGTTGCAAAAGTGTTGGTTTATAGGCTAAAGCAGAAAATGAAGGATTAACATAAGATAAGGAGTGAACAGGGACTAGATCCTTGAAGAATTGGCTAGGCATTGGAGTTCAAGAAGGCAAGGATAGATGTTAGTGATGATGTACAACTGGCCAATATTGAAAAAGGAAACAAAAAATGACCCAGAAAGCAAAAAATTAACAAATGGAAAGAGAAAATAGAGATGAATAAAGCTTGAACTGGAGCATAAATTCTAATCACAAACTTGAGTTGACCAGGAGAAACAAAGATGATTCAGAGACTCCTGATAATTTTGATTTGATGAAAGATCTTTATCTAATATTCAAGTTTAGTGAGGACGAAGAAAAGGGTACTTTGGGTCCTTGGAGAGAATTGTCACAAATTTGAACTGGCTGATAGAGCAATTGCTATGCTGCAACAAAGTGTTTTAGCCAAGTAAGCTTTGGAAGTGAAATGTATTTATATCTTTGAATAAAGGACTTATAAGAGTATGAGGATGCATTCAGTGATTACAAGTTGACACCGCAGGCCCATAGTCTTAACTTTAGAAGTTTGAATAGCAAACAGTCCTTTCAATTGATAGTGTAGATGATAATCTTAGGAAAATGATGTTGGAAAATATCAGAAATAGTGTCCCTTTGGAGCTAAAGCATCAGTTGGAAGACCACAGAGTTCATGAAGTAAGGAAGCCCTTGGTATTGGTGGATAATTACGACTAAATTCAAAACAGGATTGGTAACAGGCCCCAGAAGCTTCTAGGGAAACTGGAATGAGATAGAAGCATGATGACAAGATGAGGTCAGGTCCTGCTGAGAAAGAAGGAGAAGGTAAAGACCCAGACTTTCTTGGGTAAGGTTCAGAGGACAGATATAATTCAAGCAGACCAAAGTACTGCTCTGACACAAGGAAGGACACAGCTGGATCCTGGAAGGTGAAAAATAACCAACTGTCACATTTGTCCATTCAATTGGTGTTCCTACAGGTGACAATTTCTTGACCAACAAAGTTCATTATAAGCAGAGAGACAGCTCCACATTTACTGAGAGAATATACCCAGTAAAAAGCTATCAAAACATTTTTGCTCAATAGGAATTTGTTCTCATGTTCATCTGTTGACACAGGCAAAATTAATTATTCTCCTTAGAGAAAGATGATCAACACAGTCACTTAAGCTACTGTTGAGGTAAAGTTCCCTTCAAAAAGTTTGTTGAATAAAAAGGTCTTATTTTGACATACTGATGAAAAGTAGAAGTATCAGGCCTACCTGAAAAGGAGATGCCAACCTGGTAAAACTACAAAACAGTACTACTTGTGTGCCAAACGGCATAAGCAGCAAATGATAGACAGGGCTAAGTGATTTCACAACTGAGCTCCCAGCACAGAATGTGACCAAATGCTGGGAGTTGAGGTAATTGTGGGAGTTTAGGCAATTGGAGGAGGCAGGCATTGCTGTGACTTGTTCCAGCCATTTTTACAAGGGACTGCTTTGTGGTCAAGGTGTTACTGGTTAGATCTAAGCATGGGCTTAGGTGAATGTCAGGCTTTGTTGAGGAGGGTACGCAGCAATAAGGAAAGGGTGAGGTAAGACTTTTTTTTTCTTCATTTTTTCCCATAAGTCTGCAAGTTGTTGAAGAGGCAGAGATGGCAGTCAGTGGGGTGGTATGGTCCTCCTGTCTGATGTGGGAGATCAGGAAGCAGTTGACTGTCCCTGACGACTATGTATGCAGCTCATCGCAGGCTACATGGGTCAGTTGGAGCAGTAGTAGGAAGCACCCAGGAGCAAACAGGAGGCAGAGAATGTAATAGAGAGTAGCTTCAGGGAGGTGGTCACATGATAAGTGCAGTCAGGTAGATGAATAACTGCCAGGAGAGGCAGGCAGATAGTGCAGGAGTCTCCTGTGGCTAACCTGCTCTCAAAGAAATATACCGTTTTGGATATTATTGGGGGGATAGCATCTCAGGGGAAAACAGCCAGGTCTGTGGCACCATGTCTGATTCTGCTGTGAAGCCAAGTCCAAGTGAGCAATTATGATAGGGGACTCTCTAGTCAGGGGCACAGACAGGGAATTCTGCAGCCACGAGCAAATTCCAGGATGTGTGTTGCCTCGCTGGTGCCAGGGTCAAGGACGTACAGTCATAGTCATGTAGCTGTATAGCATGGAAACAGACCCTTCAGTTCAACTCATTCATGCCGACCATATATCCTAAATAAATCTAGTCCTATTTGCCAGCATTTGGCCCATGTCCCTCTAAACCCTTCCTATTCATACACCCATCCAGATGCCTTTTAAATGTTGTAATTGTCCCAGCCTCCAAGACTTCCTCTGACGGCTCATTACATACATGCACTACGCTCTGCGTGAAAAAGTTGCCCCTTAGGTCCTGTTAAATCTTTCCACTCTCACCTTAAACCTATGCCCTCTAGTTTTTGGCTCCTCCAACCCAGGAAATGACCTTGTCTATTCACCCTATCTCATCAGGATTTTTATAAACCTCTATAAGGTCACCGACCAGGCTCTGATGCTCTAGGGACCCAGCACCGATCTTTGTGGCAAACCATTGCTCACAGGTCTCCAGTCTGAAAAGCAACCCTCCACCACCACCCTCTGTCTTTTCATTCGAGCCAGTTCTATATCCAAATGGTGTTAATTCTCCCTGCATTCCATATGATCTAATCTTGCTAACCAGTCTACTATGTGGAACCTCTCAGGGTCTAGTCAACAAACCTATGTGCTGCACTGCGTCCTTTGTTGGGAGGATGTGAAACAAATATTGGCACATTCATTGATCAAAGGGTCTAGGCCCAAAATGTCAGCTTTCCTGCTCCTCTGATGCTGCTTGGCCTGCTGTGTTCATCCAGCTCTACAGCTTGTTACCGCTAAACATTCATACTTGCCTCCTTGAAGCTTTTGTGGCAAGCTGCAACGTTAAATTATAGAGAATAGCTATTAAAAATGACACAAAGAACTAGCCTCACAAGTATCACTAGTGAACAGAATAGGACTAGTTTCATACTTAACTGCGCCATTCCTTGCCTCGGACTCACAATTGGACCATGGTTTCCTTTTTCTTCCTATTTCAACAATTGTAGTCTCCTGCCTCCTTAGACTTTGGAAAAGTAACTGGTCAGAGGCTTTCCACGACACTTAACCTCCTCTTAAGGAGGCTCTTAACAACCTTTATTTCTTTTAGGCCAGACTTACAAACATTTCTCAGAGCGGTTGCAACAAATTCTCAAAGGGGAGGTCATTGTGTACATTGGTATCGAGTACCTAGGCAGAAAAAGGGATGAGGTCCTGCAGAGCAAATATATGGAGTTAGGCAAGAGGTTAAAAAGCAGGATGTCAAAGGTAGTAATCTCTGGATTACTCCCAGTATCATGTGCTAGTCAGAGTAGGAATAGGAGGATAGGGCAGATAAATGCATGGCTAAGGAGCTGGTGTAGGGGGTAAGGATTCAGATTTTTGGATCATTGGGATCTCTTCTGGGGCAGAAGTGACCTGTACAAGAGGATGGATTGCATCTGAACTGCAGGGGGACAATATCCTGGCGGGGAAATTTGACAGAGCTATTCAGGAGGGCTTAAACTAGTCTTGCAGAGAGGGTGGGGCCCTACACAGTGGTGAGAAGAAGAGAGAAGGTTGAGGCTGGTACAGAAGATAAAGGGAACACGTTAAATAGACAAGGCAGGTGACAGCATGGCAGAGAACAAGGGAAGACTGATAAATTAGCCTGCATTTATTTCAATGCAAAAGGCCAGTCAGATAAGGCAGATGAACTCAGGACATGGATGGAACATGGAATATGATCGTTATTACAGAAACATAGCTGAAGCAGGGGCAGGAATGGCAACTCAATTTTCCCGAGTATAAATACCATAGGAAGGATAAGAGGGGAGACAAGAGAGGATGGGGAGTGCCATTTTGATGAGGGAAGTACTTAGAGAGGATATTCCTGGGGGATTCTTCAGTGAAGCTATATGGGTTGAACTGAGAAATAAGAAGGGGCTGGTCACTTTGAATGGATTGTACCACAGGCCCCCGAATTGTCAGCAGGAAACTGAGAAGCAAACATGTAGGTAGATGGCAGATAGCAGTAAGAATAATAGGGTTGTAAAAGCTTTTAACTTTGTAAACATAGATAGGTACTGCGATAGTGTTAACAACTTGGATGGGGAAGGATTTGTTAAATTTTGGGACAATATTATGGCTTTAAGAGATGTACTTTCCCTGGGTTTTTGTGAAGAAAGATTAAGACAAAGATGCCAAGCAGTCTATTCCAAAGCCAATAAAGCAAACAGCTTGTGAGGCCTTGGGGTTTTTTTTTGTTAAAGTTGGAACAATAGAAGCAGCCTGAACGGACAGGGTAAAGCTCCCACACAACCTGGACATTTTTTTTTAGTTATAGCCTTCAGTAGCAGTTGCTGAGGTCTTGGAGCTGAATGTGGAAGCTCTTATTCCTCACTGTTACAGATAAAAGCTATGGTTCTCTTCCTGCTGCAAGAATGGCATGTGAGACAACCTATTCTACTGAATTTGCCTTTGTCATGGGTGTGTTTATGGGATGTGACTACATTGGAACAATTAATTAGTAACAGTTAATATATACACACACATACACATTTATATACCTTATTTAGTAAAGCATTTCATCTGAGTTACAGTTAAGCCAATTTTTTTTTTCTGTACGTATGTTAATTATATTGTATGAATAAAGTGTGTTTTGTTTCAAGCCTGGTAGTTTGACTGATTGAATTGCACCTGGAACACAACAGCTTTCACTTGTCTTTAAAATAAGAAATATTATGGTCCAGACTATCTTCTTAATATATTTGAGAGGGTTTGGCCTGGTCCATATTGGTGAGTGCAAGAAAGTTTTCTTAATCAATGTGTAGACAGTTCTTCTAAAGAACGGGCATGATTAGTAAGGTTGCGGATGACACCAAGATTTGTAGTCTCGTGGATAGTGAAGAAGGTTATCTAAGATTGCAAAGAAATCTTGTATAACTGGGCCAGTGGGATGAGGAATGGCAGACATACTTTAATTCAGATAAATGCAAGTTGTTCCATTTTGGTAGATACAAACTAGGCATGATTTACACAACTAATGGTAGGGCCCTATGGAGTGTTGTCAAACAGAGAGACCGAGGACTGCAGGTACATGGTTCCTTGAAAGTGATGTCAGAGATAGACAGGATGGTGAAGGTGATGTTTGGCACGCTTGCTTTCATCAGTCAGAGCACTGAATACAGGAGTTGGGGCATCACGGTACAGCTATTTAAGACATTGGCAAGGCCATATTTGGAGTACTGCACACAATTCTGATCAGCCTGCTTTAGGGAGAATGTTACTAAACTGGAAAGAGTGCAGAAAAGATTTAGAAGAATGTTACCGAGACTGGGGTGGGGGGGGGTTTGAGTCATGAGGACAGGCTGGAAGGGCTGGGATCTTTTCTCCCTGGGGTTGCTTTTTGAGGTTTATAAAATCATGAAGACTATAGATAAGGTGAATAGCCAAGGTCTTTTTCCCAGAGTAGGGGCTCCAAAACTAAATGGCATAAGTTTAAGATGAGAGAGGAAAACTGAAAAGGGACCTGAGAGGCCCCTTTTTCACCCAGGAGGTGTTGTCTATATGGAACGAGCTGCCAGGGGAAGTGGTAAAGACAAGCACAATTACAACATTTAAAAAGACATTTGGACAGGTACATGAATGGGCAGAGTTTAAAGAGATATGGGCCAAATGCAGGCAGATGAGACTAGTTCAGTTTAGGAAACCCTGGTCAGCATGAATGAGTTGGGCCAAAGGGTCTGTTTCCAATCTTTATGATTCTAGGACTCTGTAAAAATGGATCAGTTCTAAGCTTTGCCATCCTGCTCATTTAGTCATGAATGGTAGCACAGAACTAAATGACTCACTGTCAGAAGGGCCTCCACAAACATCCCCAACCTCAATAATGGGGGTGGGGGCAGTGGCAGCACATCAGAGAAATAGATAAGCCTGAAGCATTTGCAACAATTTTCAGCTAGGAGTGAGGAGTCGATGATCTACCTTGACTTCCACCAGAGGTCCCAGACTTCACAGATACTAGTCTTCTACCAACTTGAATCATTCTATAATATGAGGAGCTATAGACATGACTGACCAGAGGTCCGACTGATGTATTTGCAGTTTCCCAACTGATGCTACGTGCTTTTGTTGGGTCCACAGGGCTGACTGCTGCACACTCCTTGAACTGACAGAGCCTCCTACTATGGCATCCCAAAAGAACAACCAACCATGACCAAACCCCTGGATTATGTGTGGACTGTGCCCCTGACTAATGGTACCAGAAACCCCCGACAGGCAGAATTCCTCTGTTGATGGCCTGATGACTAGCTTTTACTTACTTCCCCATGGGGCCATTTGGTTGAAAAAGCGTGCAGTCTGCTGCACTGGCAGTTGGCACATGCTGTGTTAGATTGATATCTCAGCATGCCCAGCATCACTCCCCTCACCCCCACCACCCTCTCTCTCAAGGCAGATTCTCAGATCTCTATTGACAAGGTCAAAATAAAACAAAGTACTGTGGATCCTGAAGATCTGAAACAAAAAGGAGAAATTTATGGAGAAACTCAGCAAGAAAGAAACATTTTGAGTCCAGTGGCCGCTCTTCAGAACTGCATATGTTTCATTTTTGCAAAATGTCCCTGTTACAGACTTTTAAACCTAGTTTCTGGGTGTGCACTACAATGCAAGTCTCTGCTTCCACAGTGCCCTGACAGTGTACTGAAGAGGAGCTATCATGGTCATGATAGGATGGCAAATGCTAGATGCCAACATATCTGGGCAAAGGGTGCATGCAATCTGGTGCCCATGGATCAAGCCCTAAGATACAGTTTGGTCCAACGCAACATGGAGTTCTTTTGGAGCAAGTGGCAAGCTGAATTCACTGCATGCCCCCTCTGATTTCCGTGTCAGATTTTCTCAACAACTAGCTGTTCAGTGCATTTGTTAAAATAGAAAGCTGAATATTAATAGGGGGCATTGTCTGTTAACAACGTGTTCAACAAACAATAATCCCACATAATTGGCAACTTGCACACTGAGTTGTGAGCACTCGTCAGAAGTGCCACTTTCCAAAAGTATCAAAGATGGAGAAAGATGCTCCCAGTATCGAGATTGAACTGGCTGTCTTCTCACCTGGCTCTGCAACAAATCTCATTAATAGCCCATTGCTCAGGCACCTAGGTGATTCTTCCTATATTTTACGTCAATTCCAAA
This sequence comes from Ginglymostoma cirratum, assembly GCA_024137785.1. Classification (NCBI taxonomy): domain Eukaryota; kingdom Metazoa; phylum Chordata; class Chondrichthyes; order Orectolobiformes; family Ginglymostomatidae; genus Ginglymostoma; species Ginglymostoma cirratum. The sequence continues at coordinate 7,842,562 of JAHRHZ010000017.1, read as the reverse complement.
ATTTTTTTCTGACTTTCATTTTCCATCAATGTAAGTAATTTTTGAGGAAGTAACTAAATCAACAATCTGCTTATTATTTACCTAAAAAGGGGAAACATTGATAGAAAGTTGATCAGAATAAATCTCAATCCTCCATGAGAAATTAGAGTGTTCAACTACTTTGAGGCAGACAAAGCAATGTGCCATTCTGTTGTTTACTATATATTAATAAGTAACAAATAATAAACTAATAACCACATTCTGCAATCAGACTAAATGATCTATCATTCAAACTTTATATACTAAGTAAAATCTAACTCAATCGACTATTTTCATATTTCAAGAGATTTGCCTTATCCTGGGACTCAACAGAGGGAAAATTCTAAGTTGTATCAACATTTCTAGACAGCACACAAAATAGGATAACGATGCCTGTTATAGATAATGTCACGCTCACCTGATGACATTTGTCGAAGTGTCCATTATTTATACACTGATGCATCAAAATGGCACCTTCATCACTGTTTGACCAGAAGAGTAAGTTTGTCACTTTTCCGATGAAGAGGAAATAAGGACAGTGATCTTGGTTGGGTAGGGATCATGGATATTCTTCTTGAGACCCATCTTCATACAATACACAAGTTGATCACTTTCGCTGGCTGCAGACCAGCAAATTGTTTTGGTAGAGTGCAAGATGATATCGCCCAGCACTAAGACTATTTGAACTATTAAGGTGATCACCGCAGATCATGGGGACAATTTTGTTTGATATGAAATTGCCAGTGACTGATTGCCATTTTAAAATGCACATTATTCTCAGTGTGGCTCGGTAGCCAGCTTTAAAATGCCCTTTGTATTTTGATCTGGTGGGCTTCAAATGAATTATTATTGTGAATAATACAAATAGCACAAAAAATAGGGAATGGTATCTATCAAAAGTAAGAATTAAAACAGGTCAATTGTAAACAGAAAAGATGGATAGGATTATAGCACTAACATTAAATTTGCAAACAAAGCAATAGTACACTGTCAATTCTCATATAATCCACTTTACAAGCCATTATTTGTGCTTTAGAGTCAAAGGCTGACATTGCCACAGACTGTTGATAACATGACTAGGAAAAAGCAGCACTTAAATATTTGTATACATAAGGCCAATTGTAAAAAAAAATTATGAAAGACAGAATATATCTCATTGTTATTCGTTTTAATACACTTTTGTGCTTGGGAAAGCGACAGCTAACTTCAATTTTATCTGAAAACAAAAACAAAAATTGCTAACAATTCTCAGCAGGTCTGGCAGCATTTGTGGACAAAAATCAGAGTTAACATTTTGGGTTCAGTGACCCTTCGTCAGAGCTCTGATTTCTTTCCATGGATGCTGCCGGACCTGCTGAGCTTTTCCAGCAATTTCTGTTCTTTTTTCCAATCTCCAGCACCCGCAGTTCTTTTTCTTATTCAATTTTATTTGGACAGTTACCACAATCAGAACCTCACCTGTGATTTTACTAGGCAATTAAATGTCTCTAGACATCAATTCTTTCCATAACATTTGTGACTACTCTCAACAAAAATCCAGTTTAGACATCTGCATTCAGTTTGCAGTTAATTTACAATGTGACCAACCATCAAGGAATGCTTAAGTAAATAAATACACTTATACTGAAATAGTATTCTTTTTAGTCTTTTCATCCTCATTTTACAGACTGAATTTCCTCTGCATTCTACCCAATGTATGCCAATGAAATCTCTCCCCTTATATCCCTTGCAGTTCTTTCCACCTACATCGACAACACTTCTGATGCCCTCCATAACATCAGCATTTTATCGTTTCCGGCCCCTAACCATATGATATTCACAATGGATGTCCAATCCTCCTGCACCTCCATTCTCTGCCAGGAATGTATAAGAGAGCACTTCACTTCTTTCTGGATGCAACTAGTCCCTATTCTGCACCACTTTCCTCTGCATGAGCTAACTTGTTGTCACATTAAACAAATTCTTTATCAAATCCACTCACTTCCTCTAAATTATACGTGGCAGTCTTTTGGTGGGATGTGTGAAAAATTCTTTATTCCAGACCTATTTAGGCAGCTCTCCTTCTACAGCTTGAGCAAATTTGGTTCAGATTTGTTGAGCTGATGTACAAAGGCAAATCATATTTGACAAAACTGCTGGGCCTTTTTGTGGATATAACTAATAGAGTTGCAAAGGAGCAGCCAGTGGATTTGGTTCACTTGGACTTTCAGCTGGCTTTCAATAAGGTCTCACATAACAGATTAGCATGTAAGAGTAAATCGCATGGTGTTGGGGAAGTATGTTGACATGAATAGAGAACAAGTTGGCAGACAGGAAATAAACAGTAGGAATAAATGGGATTTTTCCAAGTTGCAGGCAGTGACCAGTGGAGAACCGTGGGAATTTGTGCTTGAACCTCAGCTATTCACAACATATATCAAGATTTAGATAAGGAAGCTAAATGTAATATCTCCAAGTTTGCAGATGACACAAGGTTAGGTGGAAGCATGAACCATGAAGGAGATATAAAGATGTTTTAGTGTGATTTGGACAAGTTCAGTGAGTGAGCAAATGCATGCCTGATGAAGTATAATGTACTAATAATGTTGTCTATTTTGGTACCAAAAACAGGAAGACAGATTACTGTCTGAAAAACAATACATTGAAACATGGGAAGGTGAGTGGAGACTTGGGTATCCTTGTACACTAGTCCTGAAAGTAAGCATGCAGGTGCAGCAAGCAATGAAGAAGACAAATGGTATATTGGCCTTCATAGCAAGAGGACTTGAGTACATGGCAACTAATTAGGGTTTTTTGACACCACACCTGGAATAATAAAGTGCAGGTTTGGTCTCCTTATCTGAGGAAGGATGTTCCTGTTATAATGGGAATGCAGCCAATGTTTACTAGACTGTTTCCTAGGATTGTGGGACTGACACATGAGGAGAGATGGGATTGGTTAGAATCATCTTCATGGAGAGTGGGGGTGTGATTTCATAGAAACCTATAAAATTCTAACAATATTAGAACAGGCTAGATGCAGGAAGGATGTTCTCGATGGCTGAGGAGTCCCAAACCAGGGGTCACACCTTAAGGATAAGGGGTAAACCATTTAGGACTAAGATGAGAAGTTTCTTCACCCAGAGAGTGGTGAGCTTGTGGAATTCTCTGCCACAAAACACTGATGAGGCCAAAACATTTGAGACGTTCAAGAAAGCTGGAGATATAATCTTTGATCAAAGGATTTGGGGAGAAGTAGGAACAGGGTACTGAGGTAGATGATCAGCCATGATCATGTTGAAAGGCAGAGCAGGCTCACAGAGCTGAATGGCCTACTCCTGATTGTTTTTTCTAAGCTTCTATATAGTTTTTTTAATGGCTAAAGAGATCGAAAGGATATCAGAAGAAAGCAGGAACAGGGTACTGAGTTTAATGATCAGCTACGATTGTATCGAATGGCAAAGCAGACTCGAAGGACTAAAAGGCCTACTTCTGCTCCTATTTTCTATTTTTTCTAAACTGCAGACATTGCAGAGCATCAAGAAGACGACTTATTATCAGAAACATGGTTTCAGGATGCAGTCATATTTTTCTGGTTAAATGAAAGTTTAGAGTTGGTCAATGGTCAGAGAAATGATTATAAAGTTGGTGTCTTTTATTTTCTCTCTCTGTATTTTGAATTGTGGACTGAAATGAGAAAAGAATTATTTTAAAACCAAAGGTTTCTGCAGGATTGCCATATGATTTGAAGACCAGTTATCTGACAGTAATTGTTTCCAGTGTGGCTGAAGCTTGGTTACAGATAAGAGATAGTAAGACTGCCGATGCTGAAATCAGAGATAACACAGCGTGGAACTAGAGGAACACAGCAGGCTAGGCAGCATCAGAGGAGCAGGAAAGTTCACATTTTTGAAGAAGGGTCCCGACCCAAAACACCAACTTTCCGGCTCCTCTGATGCAGCCTGGCCTGCTGTGTTCGTCCAACTCCACATTGTGTTATCTTGGTTATAGAGAAGCTGTAACCAAGAGGCTGTGCACTGGTGGAGTTTTTGATTGTGACGAATAGTTAATTGGTCTATGGACTAGTGACTAGATTTAAAGACAAAGGTCTTCTGCCTGCTAACAATATATGATTGTTTTTCAGGTAACTGAACAGTTGGGGCTGTGAACAAGATACACAGAAGCCATCAGACCTCCACCAGCTCAGGAGCTCTGTCTGTTATCTGCAGAAAAGACTATTTTAGTTTAATTTTTCCTCCTGCAGTTGATGTAATCAGGGACTTTCAATCATAAATCAGGGACCTTTTACAAATGTGAACCGGTCCCTCTTACAAACCACTGAAAACATCTGAAAAAGACTGAAAGCAGCATTCTAACCAGCATAAAAATAAGAAGTCATTTCAATAGCCCTGTAAATAGGAATCACTGAACTGCCTTCCCAGTCTTTGCTTCCATCTATAATGTATTTTCTGCACGTGTATGTGTGTGTGTATGTGTGTGTTTAAGTGCAAGTTTATAAAGGGATTAGAGTTTTAATTAGTCAAATTATATGCTGATAGTTTAGAATTTAGACAGTTTAGAGTGATGAGTGCATGGAATGCGCTGCCGGCGGTGGTAGCGGAGTCAGATACATTAGGGACATTTAAGCGACTCTTGGATAGGCACACGGATGATAGTAAAATGCAGGGTATGCAGGGTAGTTTGATCTTAGAGTAGGATAATAGGTCGGCACAACATCATGGGCCGAAGGACCTGTATTGTGCTGTACTGTTCTATGTTAATTGCTTAGCTGTAGCTAGAATCTAATATAACAAAAATGGCCCATGCTTTCAGTCAATCTGGGTCTGAGAGTCTGGTACATTTGGGAATCTTTGCATCTTTTTAAATCTTTAACTTTTGTCACGAATCAAGGAATAGCGAGGGTTGATTTCCGGTGTGCTACCTCAGTGGGGCACGACATAATATAGCTATGAGTCAGAGAAGATTGAGTGATGGAGAAAACAGAGCCTTTGAATTTGACCAACAGGTAGAAGGTATTTACTGCTTGTGTAGGTGAAAACAAGATCTGTGGGTGGATGGATAAACTGACCATAGCACCATGGTACTGAAGGCCATCAAGTGGGATAAATGAGAAGAAGTTGGTAATTATGTAAATAATATATTAGAGGACAGATAATGTTTTTTGAAGCAACAACTATGAATTCTCAAGGTTGTACTGCCTGTATTACCAGGATTAAAAACATCTCCATGCAGCTGGAAATGAACTTGGTGCAATAAAGGAAGGATCCATTGTCATGTCATCCACTGTCATTCATGGTCTGTACAGAAACCAGTAACAGGTAGAATTAAGAGTGATGTTCTGCTGAGGTCATTTACAGAGTTAGGGTCCAAATTAAACAGAGAAACTCAAAGGTAATATTCTCTGGATTGCCAAACATCAATTGGGATTTGACCAAGGTGATTATAGAATTGAATGTTTGGCTCAAACCTAATGACCAGACCTATGTGAGGCTTCCCAATACATTACATTCTTGGTGAGATCTCTGGTTAGGGAGGATATATTGGTTCTGTTCTTTATTCAGCAACTTCCTCCATTGGTTTTAACATGATTAATTTATAAAGGATCTCTTCCCCTCCTTCTCCCAAATCTAAACGAACTTTGGAACATAGCAATAGAAATAGGTTATTCAGCTCCTTGAGCCTTTTCCACCATTCAATGAGCTCATGGCTGATCTATTGCCTAACTCCATAACCTTTGGTTAACAAAAATGTACTTGTCTCAGATATCAAAATTAACTGATTCTGTATCCACAGCCACTTCTGAAAAAGAGTTTGAAACTTAAATTTTAAAAGGAGACAATTTAACTAGGCTTTCTTGAATGAACAAAAAATGTGAGCTTATTAATTACTAAACACAAGAAGAGTTAATAACAAAACACGTATACACAGAAATGAGAAATAAAAAGCGAGTCCAAAATATAAAAGTTTTAAAAAAGGATGAATCAGTCTCTGAATTGTTCATGTAGAATGAATAGTTTAAGGAACAAAAACAAAAGTTGCTAGAAGTTCAGCATGTCCAGCAGCATCTGTGAAGAAAAAGTCAGCATAAACGTTTCGGGTCCGGTGAACCTTCCTCTGTTTTTGTTCCTGATTTACAACATCACCAGTTCTTTTGGTTTTTGAATAATTGAAGATTGTGGGTAGCAACATTGATATTGTTGAACTGTTGGCTTCACAATCCTTAGTTTTGCAGAATGGCTAAGATTCTATAGTTCTAATGTTTTTCAACCTTTATTGAGCTCCAGCATTCAGGATAAGAGACAGAGTGATTTGGGCAACTAGCGAATAGTTCTTTAAGTGTGACCTTCACAGCATACTCATCCTCAAACCCAAATCTAGCGTTCAGTCAACTAGTCCATTACAGCTGAGTTGAAACTGCCTTTTTTTTTTAATCCTCGTACTTGCATGTTCTTCAAATGGAACGTTATATTGTGTTTGCAGTTTGGACATTACCCACAGACATTGATTTTTTCGGGGGATTTGTTAGATCCTTGTTGTCATTTTGGTCAAGAGATCACTGTGTAGTCTGAAAATAACAAATGCTGGAGATCACAGGGGTCAGCCAGCATCCATGGAGAGAGAGCATGCTAATGTTGAGTTTACATGACTCTTCATCAGAGCTGAAATGAAGCTCTGATGAAGCTGAAGAGTCATCTAGACTCATAACATTAGCTTGGTCTCTCCCTGTGGATGCTGCCTGACCCGCTGTGATCTCTTGTGTCTGTTGTTTCCAGTACAGGCTCCAGCATCTGCAGCAGTTCCTTCACTATCCAGCCTGTTACAAGTTATTTTGAGACCGTTAAATCTTACATCACACCTATCTCTCTCTAGGCAGCCATTTAGTTTATATCCATAGCAATTTTTGGCTGTATCAACTCTCTGTTTAAAAAAAAAACATACTTTGGAATTAAGGGCTAAAAATGTCCACAGCATTTTGGCTTTCTAGTCCATTGTCATGAAACTTATCCCACATGATGAATGAAATGAGATTCATTCCCATTTCATTTTGAAAAAGAGTAAGAAGAATTACATATATAAAGCAACAGACATGTACACTGACACATTCATTTTCTTAAACTTGGTCAATTCACTTTTCAGTTCTAACCAGGTCTGTTTTGCAGATAGTGTATTATAATTACATTTGAATTTCTGTTAATGTGTGACTTTTAATGGTACAGTTGATGCAACAAGCTCCAAAACAATAACCTGACATTGCAGACCTCAAACCTTTCCACAAAAGCTAAGTTGTTAATGGGTTGTGGTCAATATCAGTTGTAACCTTCTGTATCCTTTTTGGTCATATATCCTAACCTGTTTGACAGTCAGAAATAAATACAGGGTTTCCCTCACTATTGTGTGGTACGGCATCTGACGTTAGTTTTGTTTTTGAAGAAGCACAGAATTGATGTCTCTATTCCAGATTTGGCCTCCCAAAGGAGGACAGACTCCAATGTCATTTGCATTATTGACTATTTTAGATGCTTGTTTAAACTTTAGAGCTGCAAGCACCGCCTTCAGCTTGTCAAAAGTAGTTTTGCATTTCGCAAACCATCATGTCTTTGTTTTTTCCTTTAGTGAGTCTGTCAGTGGCACAGTTACTGTGCTGGGATACCCCATCAGGAGAACTCACACATTCGCAACAACCTCCTATGATTTCTCATTTTGTTATGGAAATGGGATTTGATTATTCCCATGTGAAATTGACTGTTTACTTGACCTCAGTGCATGTGCATCCTTTGTGCCACCTGAATAGCGCACTTTGTGCCACCTTATACCATTATTATGCTAGGTTGTCAGGGAAGGCAATTGCTTAGTGGTATTATTACTAGACTATTAATCCAGAAATTCAGCTAACGTTCTGGGCTCCCAGGTTTGAATCCTGCCATGCAGATAGTGGAATTTGAATTTAATTTTTAAAAAAATTGCAATTAAGAATCTACCGATGACCATGAAACAAGTGTCAATTGGCAAAAAACAAACCCATCCGGTTCACTAATGTCCTACAGGTCAAGAAATTCTGCCATCCTCACCTGCTCTGGCACACGTGACTCCAGATCCACAGCTGTGTGGTTGACTCTCAAATGACCTCGAGACGAATAGGGATGGGTGATGAATTCTGGCCTAGCCAGCAACATCCTCATCCTGTGAATGAATTTTTTAAAAAATGAAAGGCTTGGTCATCTTCTGAATATTGTTTTTTGATTTGTTGGCTGTGCATTGATATGTTCATTATATTTTGGAAACTTTTTGTACTGCCAGTGTTGAGGCATTGTATTACTTGTTGGGCACTTGGCTTTTGTTCTGGCATATGATTTAGCTTTTGAAAGCACATTTTCACACCGTATGAGTGACAGTCTAGATTTGTGACAGATCCTGCTGCTTTGATGCACTTTGCTGATTGTAGCAATAATGTTGTCTGCACCCAAGGCATGTATTTGGCTTTGGCTTGTCACTATGTCTTCATGCTAGTGTCCATCTTCAAGCAAGGTGTCAAAAGGATGGTTGTTTCTTTGGCCCAGAAGATCTTTGCTAAAGGTTTTGATCTAAGTAGAGGGGATTCCTAATGCAATTAGCTATTAAAGTTAAGTCTGTCACCTGTCTATTTAACTCAGTGATCTATACTCAAACAAAATTGTGGTTGATCATTCAAATATTTTAAAATTTAGAGCTGTTGAAGCTATTACAATTAAATCAAGATCCTGTCTACCCTCTTTAGGTGAAGGTATAAGATCCCACGGCACTATTTTGAAGAAGGGGATGAAAAATATCCCCAATGTACTTGTCAATACTTATCTCCTAACCTACTTCACAAAAAATCATTTATTTATAATCGCATTGAGGTTTGTAGGAGCTTGCTGTGCAATGTGCCTCTAATGTTCTCTAAATGAAGAGTTCAGAGAAAACTCAGTCATATCCTTTGTTGCGACAACTGGGCAGTAAAGACATCAATGGATTCTTAGAGTATCTGACCGTATCAGATGAGATAGATTGTTAACTCAGAAGGTGATTCATACTTTGAGCTGGCTGTTAATTGTTTTCAAATTCACCCTATCTTGCCAATAACAAGTAAAATTTCAAGAAATCTCATCTCGGGATCATTTATGACTTGCTCTGTGAAATAAAGCTGCATATGCTGCCTAAGTCACTGTAGTTTGGTGAAGATGTTGTTCACTTTCCCATTCACAATCAAATGTTTGCCTTCCATTTCTTTTTGAAAATCTGTGGCCTTTTGTTTTATTGAAGTAAAGTGAAGGGCTTGTTCATTTCTTTCCTTGACTTGATTTAAAATTTTCAAGACGATTTGTAGCTTGGGTTGTGGATGAGGTTGTAGACATGCTCGCCAAGCCGATGAGTTTGGTTACAAACATTTTGTCACCCTGCTAGGTAACATTGTTAGTGCGGCACCAGTGAAACTACGGTGTTCTGTCCTGCTTGTTATTTATATGCCTCGGTTTGCTGGGGTGATTGGTATTACTTCTGGTTTTGTTTCTCAGTGGTTTGTACACACGGTCTAATTCAATGTGTTTGTTGATGGAATTCCGGTTGGAATACCAGGCCTCCAGGAATTCCCTGGCATGTCTCTGTTTGGCTTGTATGATAATCGATGTGTTGTCCCAGTCGAATTTGTGTCCCTTGTTGTCCGTGTGTAGTGAGACAAGTAAGAATTGGTCGTGTCTCTTGGTGGCTAGTTGGTGTTCATTCATCCGTATAGTCAATTTTCTTCTGGTTCGGCCTATGTAGTGTTTCTCACAGTCCTTGCATGGTATTTTGTATATTACCCCAGTTTTGCCTGTTTTGGGTGTGGGATCCTTCACATTCATCAGTGGCTGTCGTAGGGTGGTTGTCGGTCTGTAGGCTACTCTGATACCTAGGCGTCTGAGCAACCTTGTGGTCATCTGTGAAATGTCCTTGCTGTATAGTTGGGTAATAAGTGATTCTGGTTGTGTTGTGTCTTCCTGTTGTGGTCTGTCTCAGAGGCAACAGTGGATTTTGCTTTACTGGTATCCATTTCTTTTGAAGATTCCATATAAGCGTTCCTGTTCTGCTTTGCGTAATTCTGAGTTGCTGCAATGTGTTGTGACTCATTTAAATAGTGTCCTGATGCAGCTCCATATGTGGTCGTTGGGGTGGTTGCTAGTGTAATTGAGTATTTGGTCTATATGTGTCGTCTTTCTACATATGCCAGTCTGGAGTTCCCTGTTGTTTTTGCATTCTACAATTATGCCCAGGAAGGGTAGTCAGTTGTTCTCTTCTTCTTTCGTGAATTGATTTGCTAATCTTATGTTTTGATCCTCCTTCTTTTGCTTCTATTTCACTTTATTTGTATGCTTGTGGCTTCTTTAAATAGTTTAGCTAAGGGTAGGGTTGTGTCTTTAAGGATAATGGCCTTTAGGGAACAGGTTTGAGCCACAAGATGAAATATGAAATAATAATACAAAACAAGCTTTGGCATAGAATTCTCAGAAACAAAATGACAGACTCAACCATAGGTAAGCTTTTCTACGAAGAAAATCACTTCCTAGAGCTAAAACACCAAATTAAAAAGAACAATAAGGCACTGTACTTAAACTGATAATAATATTTAACTGTCAATGTTAGTTTTGACTCTGTAAGAAGTGTTCTGACTGCTATATTTGAACTTTTATGTCAGGATGCAGGCTAAAACTTTGGTTTCGTGAACCACCAACATACAATTTATGGCAAGACATGTCTTAAACCTTTATTAGAAAGAAGTTTGTCTTCTGGGTACTTAACTTGGAGACCTATGCTCAAACAAACTTATTGTGATTTATAATTCAAATATTTTATGATTCAGAGCTGTCTGATCATCAGTTAAGGTTTATGGTATAAGCGATGACAATTAAAACACGTCTTACCTACCTTCTTAGGTGGAGGCGTAAAATCCTATGGTACTATCTTAAAGAAGAGGAAGGAAAATAGCCTCAATTTCTTCGTCCCTGAATCTATATCTTTAAAAAAAATTGTTTATTATCACATCGAGGTTTGTCGGAGCTTGCTGTGCAAAGTGCCTCTGATGTTCTCCACTATGAAAGGGATTATAATTCAAAAGTACTTCATCAGTTGTCAAGTACTTTGAGGCAATGGTAGTTTTGAAAGTCATAGCATGAATTTGGCTCTTTTGTTTTAAGCCATGTCTACCTCTGTTCGAATGGTCCATGTCATGTTTGGTAATTATAACAAATTAATGACAAATTTCTAGTATGCCCATGTGAACATCACCTATGGTTTAGCAACCTATATCAATCTCTTGCAAACACAACCTTTTTTTGAGTTGCACTTTAAACAAATGGTACCAAAAATTTGAATAAACTGCTCTGTTAGCTTTGACTCAGTCAATGGCATACTTCCTTGTAAAGGCATAAGAATGTGGATTTTATCCCATTCTGAAGACTTAGCACTGAAGGAATGTTATGCTGTCAGAGGACTATCTTCTGAATACAGCTAATGCCCCATCTGCCTTATGAAGGTACAAAACAGCCCATACACTATTTGGGAAATAACAACAATCAGGTTTCAGGGTTCTGACTAAGATTTATCTCTTAATCAACACCACTAAAAACAGATTGGGTAGTAATCTTATTGTAGTTTCCAGGATTTTCCATGTGCAATACATGTACTATTTTTCTTCTGTAAAAACAATGACTGCTCTTCAAAAGTACTTCATTGCTTGTAAAGTGGTTTGTGAAAGCCTATGTTTTTTGGAAGTTGCTATGTAAATTCAAGTCTTTGTGTACTCCTCAGTGGGCCAGGAAATTAACTAAACCAGATTATTGCACTAGTAGTAGAAGCACAGTGAGTTGCTGTGAACTCCTCCTTTCCATCTCTTTCTGCAAAGTGAGGTGGCCCCGGTAGCAAAGAAGGCATTTGGTATGCTTGCCTTTATTGGTTGTTGCATTAAGTATAGGAGTTGGGAGGTCATGTTGTGGCTGTACATGACATTAGTTAGGCCACTTTTGGAGTACTGTGTGCAATTCTGGTCTCCTTGCTATAGGAAAGATGTTGTGAAACTTGAAAGTGTTCAGAAAGGATTTACAAGGATGTTACCAGGTTTGCACGGTTTGAGCTACAGGGAGAGGCTGAGTAAGCTAGGGCTATTTTCGCTGGAGCATCAGACACTGAGGGGTGACCTTGTAGAGGTTTATAAAATCACGAAGGGCTTGGATAGGGTAAATAGACAAGGTCTTTTCCCCAGGGTGAGGGAACCCAAAACTAGAGGGCATAGGATTAAGGTGAGAGGGGAGAGATTTAAAAGGGGCCTAAGGGGCAACTTTTTCACACAGAGAGTGGTGTATGTATGGAATGAGCTGCCAGAAGTGGTGGAGACTGGTACAATTACAACATTTAAAAGGCATCTAAATGGGTGTATGAATAGGAAGTGTTTAGAGGAATATGGATCAAATGCTGGCAAATAGCACAAGATTTATTTAGGATATCTGGTTGGTCTAGATGAGTTGGACCAAAGGATCTGTTTCCGTGCTGTACATCTCTATGGCTCCTTTCCCAGCTGCTTCTTCACATTCTCCTCCAAAGGATACTCCTGTGGCTGTGCCTCCTCCATCCAAACCTTTTATAAGTTGAAGCACCAAATATTTTCTGCAGGCAGCTACAATGGCGAGGAGACTCACTGTGCGGCACATAATCGGCAGCTTCAATAACTGTCTAGACATCGAAAGATCTGATTAAGCAGATTCAAGGTGTGCTTAGTGATGATTTTGACAATATTATTGCTTTGCTTATATTGTGATATTTGTGTATAGTAAGCTGCAAAGAGATCAAATAAAAACAACCATGTTTCAAGAAGATTACACATTGCGGGGATTGCTTGACTGCACCTTGAAAGCTACCAGAATACCTTCCACAACTATAATGATTTTTTTTAATAGTCAACGACAACTGGACTTTACAAGTATATTATGTCTTCTTATTATAAACATTTCTGGCAAGGGTTTTAGTCTCCTGAAGACAGCAGGCAGAATTTAATGCTCCCTTCAACACCCACTTGATTTTGCTATTGCGGGAAACTGTAATGCAGGGTCAGAAAGTATGAGGTAGAGAGTTCATCACCCCTTGATTTAGATAAAGGTGTGAAGGTTGAGATAAGCCTTTCCATTCTGTATCAATTGAGGCTCTTAAGTGACCAACTAATGTCCACTTAAAAGTCTCTTGTCACTCATAATCTACCAGTGATGGAGTGATCCCTATGAGATTGAGAAGGGATTCTGATGACAGGCACTCTTTTTCCAACAGAGGCTCTTGGAGGCAACAAGGTTCACCTCTGCCGGGCTGACTATAACCAGCAGGTTTACGCCACTCACTTCTCTTCTGAGGCCTTAATCTTTGCTGCTGCTGCTATACAACCTCCTCCAGTCCCAGACCCAGCAGTGACCATTGTCCCTCGTGGGACTGCAGGTGTCAGTTCTCTGATTGGTTGGCAAATCTTGGAGGCAGGCTTTTCATTTTTTAAAGCATGTAAAATCACCATAGAGGCCCATAGTGCTGTTCTCTCATTATAGAAAGAGATAGAGACAACTGGTGGTGAGTTTAGTCTGAGGGTCACCACGCCTCAGGTGAGGGGGAAGGTTGAAAAGGCAGGATCTTCATGGTAACAACAGCTGATGAGACAGTAGAACCTACATGATTGGCATCACCCCAGCCAGCTGAGCTAGAGAATCCCACTGGCAGTGGCTCACTACTGACTTTCCAGTGATGGCAGAACCATTGCTACAATGATTAAAGTCCAGTCTAATGCATGTCCAATCTATGATGCCTTGGATGTGAGACGAGTCAGCCACTGCTGCTTGTTGTGTTCTTCCAGCCTCGTGTTTGTCTACCTTGGATTCCAGCATCTGCAGTCTTGTTTGTCTCTATACAAAAAATCCTGTTGCAAGGGACTGCAGAACATGGAAAAGCACAGCCTCCTGATGAACACCCCAACTCTCTGGATATATTTAATAAACTGTCTTTTGACCTGTCCAATATTCATTGATAATGGCCTTCCACCAGTTGCCTCCCCTCATCAGCTGTATTCTGATCAACCAAACTGATGGTCCTGCTAATTACAATGGCTGCTCTTCTTCCTTCAACAGTTCCGACAACTGACAAAACTACAATCTATGACAGCACCTAAAGTTGCACAAGATTCTGCCTGACCTTGGCAAGTACTAATGACTCAAAAAAACTTGCATGTTGCAGGCATGAGTGTATCTGGAATCTAGGAGTAAGCACATTACTGAATTTAACTTTTTGCCTATTGGTTTTCCATCAGATACAGCATGTTAAAGTTGGCTCGAATGTTTAAAAGTTGCACTTATGGCACAGAGCATGCTGTATATTTATGTGGAAAGATCCTTCAGTTCTGTGTCAATTTGTCAGTATTACTGACATAGAACCATGACAATGTCATAACATATGTGTAGTAGTACTGCCCAACTAGATTTTCAGGTGGTATTACAGCTTCCAAAGTAAGTACTCTTTTGTGTGCTTTAATTAATACCTTATACATAATTGGCATGTAGTATAATATAGTGTAACACATGGCTACATTCAATGCTGTTATTAACTGCAATAGTATCAGTCAAGTGGAAAGTATTACTTTTAAATGATCAGCAACTGGATAAAATTGAGCAGGGAGGCTTACTATTCATTCCTGGTCCCAAAAACTGCCGTTTAAATTTTCCTTTGTTCTCAGTGAAGATAGACTGCAATGATGTTTGTCTGCCTGCCCTGTTGTGTGTAAATAACAGAACAGCTTGCCTTAATTTAATGTCCATTACATTTGTTTTTGCATCCAAAGGTCACCAACAAGAAAGAACAACTCACTGAGAAAAGTTTTTAGGCCTCTTTTAATATAATGCTAATGCAAATCAGCTTACTTCAAGATTGTCAGGGGTGGGGGTGGTGGTTAGGGGGAATAGGGGAAGGTAATATTAGGTTATGTAGCTTTTTAAAATTATTGCATCAGTTGTGAGTATTGCCAACTGGGCCAGCATTTACTACATGTGGAATAGAATGTCCCAGAAACAGAATGTCAGATGGCTAACGAGTCTCGCAATTGGAAACTATGAGGTGAAATAGAACTGCAATGCTATAATTGTGAGCTGCACATTTTGTGGAATCATGTCGGGCTCTCTGAAAGGAAAGAACTACTCCCTTACACATACGCTCAAATAAAAATCTTTTCCTTCTTGGTAAAAACGTCTTGTTTTCTGTGTTTTTCACTGACATATGAAAAATGAACTGTTTTAATACCAGAGATTATTGGCAGTTTCTGCATGATTTGAAGGCAAGTAACGTAACATTTATTCCAAGTGCTATTTACACAGCCACTTGTTCAAGCATTAATTGAAGTGTGGTTTGGAAATGAGCTAGAGCCAAGACGTATATACAAATGTAGATTCAGCTGGCAGCAAACAGTTGATTAGTCTGTGGGCTAATAATCAGTGATTGATGACACAGGCCTCCTGCCTACCAACAACTATGTGACTGGTTGTCAGATAGCTGTAAAGCATAAGGCTGTGAAACTAGTACAGAAACGTTCAGACCTCCATCAGCTCAGGGTCTCTCTTGGTTCTCCGCAGTAAAAGGCCTGAAGAACAACAGTTTATTTTTCCTCAAGCAGTGAATTTTAATTAATCAATCAGAGACATTTGTAAGTAAACTAGCCACCTGTCTGCATCATATAAAGCCGTAGAAGCATCTGGAGAAGAGTATGAGAGATCAAAGTTTTAACTAATAGAGTTATTTGTCGACATTTCATGCAGCTTGAGTCTATTTACTTTAAATAAATAGTAATTTCTGTTAAGTACAGAAAACTGGTCTGTGCTCTCTCACACCCTGGGTCCAAAAGACAGGTAAATTATGGAATTTTGTACTTCTCTAAAATCAGTAACTTCTGTGACAACTCTAGGAAAACTGGGGCTTGATTTCCATCATGCTTCCTCAGCGATGAATGACAATGTGAACCCTGAACACTCAAGAGTGGTTTTTTCATTGCAAAAATTGTGTCCTATTACAACCAAATTCAGAAGTATGAATAGATCTAAACTGGTTGTTATTCTTGAGTCAGCCTCTTTTAAATTATAATCCACCCTTTTTCAAAGTCAGTGCGAAGGCACTTGAAGTTTCCTTCAAGTATAATTCTCTATCTCCAAAATTTAACTGAGATAAGCTCCAACTATGCAGGAAAACTGCTGAGTGAGTTGATTGTACAGTTCACGCTGCAGATCTAGTTGATGTTACTAATTTGTGTAAAAAATGAAAGCAAAATATAATTTTCATTACATCTCCTGTTAATGCATTAGAAAAGTCAAACAGAACTGATGTCACCATTGAGCACTCTGCAGCACTGGAACCAAAAGACCTGATATCATCATTTAAAACCTGCATCATACCAAAGGGTCTGTTAGTTGTTGCTTCCTCTCATTTGTCACCTTGTTGCTGTTCCCTTTGCAGCAGTGTTCTCCATCCTCTTTGCCACTCCTATTCACCATTCCCCTTGTCTTGGCGTAGCCCTTATATAATAATTCATATTAGGTTAAATTATACTTCTTGTATATTTTATTAAACCGGATAGTGTTTGAAGAGCTGACAGCATGTTGCATGATAAATCTGTACTTACAGTCATAGGCATATACAGCACGGAAACAGACCCTTTGGTCCAAATAATCCAAGCTGACCAGTATCCTATATAAATCGAGTCTCATTTGCCAGCATTTGGTCCATATCCCTCTAAACCCTTCCATATACATATACCCATCCAGATGCCTTTAATATGTTGTTTAAAGTGCTGTTGTTTGATCCCTTTTTTCTGAAGTCCCAAAACAATGCAACAGCTTATGAAACAGTAATTATTTCTCCTAGAATTCAAGGAAATCAGCTCCAACACTGAAAATACCTCAAAAAAAAACAACTCCTACAACCATGATTTTTTCCTGTCTTCCATCTTGGATTACCCAGAATCCTCTTAAATGGTATACTTGCAAGAAGTGTTCCACCCTTTTATAAAATGGAAAATATGGGTGGATTAATTGCTTCAATGTCTTTAACACTGTGGCTTTTCAAAGTGAAGAGTTATGGTGTTCTTCTACAACTTGTTATAGCACATTTTCTGTTGGAATGCAGTGACATCACAAGTACTACAACTACCTATGCAGTGAGTGCACCAACTGCAGTTGTGTTGCTCACAAATACAGGCTATGATCCAGCTTTTCAAAAAGGGTTTTTGCTCATATGAGAGCTGGCTAATCCATGTTGACCAAGGCATTTTGATCCCTCATTGTCAAAGCTATCAGGATTTCACTGACATAAATGGAGGGAATGTCTCAGTCCTTTCTTTGCATAATGGGCTTTACTAGACCTTCCTTGTCCTTGGTCATTTTGGCAGTCAAGATATTTGGTTGTTTTTACTTTTTTGGAAAGTTTTCCAACAATGGCAGTGCAAAGTTCTGCACGGGCAATGATCAGACATGGGCCTGGGTAATTTGCTTTCAGGGGCTTTGAGAAACTTTGCGAGCCACAACCATTTTAAACTATAGTATCTTTGAAATTCAATGCTGCTTTTAAATAGAAGTTATAGATACTAGGACAGTCAATAGCGTTGAATGTTAATATTCTGTAATGCATATGGCTCATCATGTCGACAATCCTTTCGTTAGGACTGCAGATAACAGTAAATCTGTTGAAGGTATTGTGCCATTTTTAAGCAATTTTTCCAGATTGGGCCTCAAGAAGCAATTTAGACTTCACTGAACTCCCCCTTGTCCTTCTCTATTGGGAAAGAGAAAGGAAGAGGTCCAAGAAGTTGACCACAAACCTGCCAAACTGAACAGACACTATAAATAGCATTTATCACCATCTGGTCCAATCCATTCCTCATTTTATTGATCCAAGTGGGGATAACTTTATCATGACTTCCCAACTATGCTTAAGAATGTTGCACTTCCTTGCTGAGGCAACAATTTAGATTTGCCAGTTGTCAGCCAGCTTCAGATGCAGTTCATAATAGAAGTCTTAAACAGTTCCAATTGAATCTGCGATCACAATGTCTCCTTCCCTAACAACAAAGCTTATTCAAGCACATGCTCAAAACTGACTCAATCAAGACTCTTACTTTGAGATTGTTTGGATACTCCTTCAACATAGGCTCCGTTTTGCATCAAATCAATCTATGCATATCCCAATGACAAAAATATCACTGAATATAAATCAGAAAACTTTTCAACTCCTCAATGACACCCTGGCTTCCCTTGTTGCCCACTATTCTGTAATGTACTATTTCTGCAGTATTAGGAATTCTACTTGCCTGGAAATGGGACCCCACAAAGACTGGGATTAAAAGGATTAAATTGTTTCAATTAAAAGTAGTTTGAAGCTAAAGTAAAACATGAGTAGAGGTGTAGGAAAGAAAAACAGATGTATTTTGGACACAATAACGTTTAAGACAACCAAGCTACTACAGCAAAGAGCAAGGCCAGAAAATGTGACAGTCTGTGACGACAACTAGGAAGCAGCATGGACTGCACAACAATGCCTCTGCTTCCTCCCGAGGCTAGGGAAATTCGGCATATACACAGACTCTTACCAATTTGTATAGAGGCACGATAGAAATCTTATCTGGATGCATTGCAGCATGGTGTGGCAATTGCTCTTCCCAAGACCATAAGAAACTACAGAGTCATGAACGCAACCCAGTTCATCACGCATCAGCCTTCTATCCGTTGCCTTGGGAAAGCAATCAACATAATCAAAGACCCCTCCCACCTGGTTATACTGTCTTCCACCCTCTTTCGTCAGGTAGAAGAAGTTTGAATACACATATGACCAGAGCCAAAAACACCTTCTTTCCCACTGTAATCAAAATTTTAAACAGACTTTTCAAATGCTTATCTTGATCTCTCTCTCTCTGTACCTTCTCTACAGCTGTGACACTGCATTGTGCATTCTGTTCTATTACCTTGATGCACTTTGTATAGTACGATGTGCCTGTATAGCACACTAAACAATATTTTTCACTGCATCTCAGATGTGACAATAAATCAAACTCATGCTCAAACAATTGGCAGGATAAGGGAGGCCTTGGGTCCAATGCTTAATGTATGTTCTGCAGTAACTAAGTAAAGTGACATGGGGTATCTTTAACATGTGATTGTAAATTGACAGGATTGAATAAAATAAGTTGATGTGTACGTGACTTAAAGAATGAGTGCTTGTGGCTTTGCACAGTACTAAAATAGACTGTCTAAGTCTGACTGCCCTGCGCATGTTTGAATGAACAGTGTACGCATATCAGAGTCTCCTGAATTTTCAAGTTGCACCACAACAGGAATGCATTTCTATATCTTTTGATATGCATTATTTTCACTTTAATAAGAAGAAAGAAAACACATCAAAGTGCTCTGTGAGGCTTCATTTGAACTGCAACCCAGGCATGAAAAGGTATCCTTTGAGGGGATGGGAACAGGTGTTATGAACTCTTATTCTTGCCTTCCTGTATTTTTAGCTGTGGGTAAAAGAACATAAGCATAAGAAAGAAAATATAAACTATTAAGTCTCGGAATACTTCAATACAGTTAACCTGAATAATTAGTTACTTTCAGAAGCTACAACACAGAATAGGGTACATGGTTAAGAACTAGAGTAAAAGGACAAAAAGTGAAAGAAGCAAATGAATGCAAATTGTAGCTATTTGCACACAGCTAACAACTGTAATGCAGTCAGTCCTCAAAAATTCACACAAACCTTCCATATTCAGGGAAGCTATGCAGATATAATGTTTTGCTGCTCCAGAAAATACACAGCACTCATTCTCTTTTCACACAAAAATTGCATTCAATACGCATATCATGCAGGTGGATGGTATGTCAGCTGTCACCAATTTCAAAGACTGTGTATCAAGCTTGTCAGATGGGGAAAAGAATTAGGGGACAGGAATGTGTTACTGAGTGTTAGGATTACAATTGCTGTTATGACCATATGAGAACATAAGAAGTAGGAGCAGGAATAGGCCATCTGGCTCATCGAGTCTGCTCCCCCATTCAATAAGATCCTGGTTGATCTTATCATTGACTTTGCTCCACTTACTCGTCTACTGACCATAACCCTTAATTGAGTTACTGTTGAAAAATCTATCTTTGCCTGAAAAACAGTAAACAAAGTAGCCTCAGAGATAGTAGGAACTGCAGATGCTGGAGAATCGGAGATAACAAGAAATAACAATTTCTGAAGAAGGGCCTCGGCCCGAAACGTCAGGCTTCCTGCTCCTCTGATGCTGCTTGGCCTGCTGTGTTCATCCAGCTCTACACCTTGTTATCTCTAATGAAGTAGTCTCAACTGCTTCACTGGGCCGGGAATTCCACAGATTCACAACCCTTTGGGTGAAGAAGTTCCTCCTCAACTCAGTCCTAAATCTGCTTCCCCTTATTTTGAGGCTATGCCCCCTTGTTATAGTTTCACCTGCCAATGGAAACAACCTCCCCACTTCTATCCTATGTATTCCTTACATAATTTTAAATGTTTCTATGAGATAGCCCCACCCCCCCCAATTTTTCTAAATTCCACTGAGTACAGTCCCAGTCTACTCAATCTCTCCTCATAAGGGAACCTTCCCAATTCTGGAATCAACCTAGTGAACCTCCATTGTACTACCTCCACTGCCAGGACATTCTTTCTCAAGTAAAGACACCAAAATTGTATGCAGTACTTTGGGTTTGGCCTCACCTCACCGATACAGCTGCAACATAACCTCCCTATTTTTAAACTCCATCCCTCCAGCAATGAAAGACAATATTCCATTTGACTTCTTAAATACCTGCTGCACCTGAAAACCAATGTTTTGTAATTCATGCACATGGCCACCCAGGTCCCTCTGCACAGCAGCAGGCTACAATTTTTCACCATTTAAATAAAAGCCTATTTTGCTGTTATTCCCACCAAAACATTTGACCTCATGTTTACCAACATTGTACTCCATCTGCCAGACCCTTGCCCACTCACTTAATCTATCTATATCCCTCTGCAGACTTTCAGTGCCCTCTGCACACTTTGCTCTCTCACTCATTTTAGTGCCATCTGCAAACTTTGACATTCTATACTTGGTCCCCAACTGTAAATCATCTATGTATATCGTAAATAATTGCAGTCCCAAGGCAGATCCCTGAGGTATACCACAAGCCACTGTTTGCTAACCAGAAAAACACTTATTTATCCCCAATCTTTGCTCTGTGTTAGTTAACCAGTCTTTTATCCGTGCTAATATATTACCTGTAAAGGCCATGCACCTTTATCTTATCCTAGGTGAGGTTCTCCAATTTGTAAATAGTTCTAGACAAATATCCTAACTGCTAAGATTCCCTTCTTTATTCACCACTTCCCCCACCACACCTGTTGATGGCAAACAGATTAAGAACTGATCCTTTCCCTTGTAGAAACCTTTCTCCCTGACAAAAGTGAACTTTTTTTATTCAAGCAGCCAAGTTAACCAAACTTTTGTGATTTAATAAAGAATCATTTTATTAGCCACTAAACACAGGTGGAAGTATAACACGCACAAACACAGATAAGAAATGAGTCCATAAAGATGAAAGTTTTTTTCAGGAAGTTATACATCCAGTTTCTAAACTGTTGTCAAGAGCAGATAATTGAACATTACAACCACTGCAGTGGAGGCTACCAGCAGCATTGACCTTGATAGTTGAACAGCCAGTTTCACAATCCTCAGTTTTTTTGTGTTGTTTTAGATTCTGTAGTTCTGATTCCTATTGACCATAACTGAATTTCAGTATTCAGGCTGAGAGACAATCTTCTTGTTCTCCTATTTGCTTTCGTTACTGGTGTGTAGTGCTCATAACCAGGGAAATTCTTAGTTGCAAGAGAGGGGTGTTGGGAAGTGTTTCTTCTACTTGACCTTCACAGCACACTACCACCTGAATGCAAGATAACAAGCATGGGGCTGGATGAACACAGCAGGTCAAGCAGCATCATAGGAGCAGGAAAACTTGACGTTTCGGGCCTAAACCCTTCATCAGAAATGGGGGAGGGGAAGAGGGTTCTGAAATAAATAGGGAGAGAGGGGGAGGCGGATAGAGGATGGATAGAGGAGAGGATAGGTGGAGAGGAGGCAGACAAGTCGAAGAGGCGGGGATGGAGCCAGTAAAGGTGAGTGTAGGTAGGGGGGTAGGGAGGAGATAGGTCAGTCCAGGGAGGACGGACAGGTCAAGGGGGCGGGATGAG
>JAHRHZ010000017.1:7761629-7819857 GCA_024137785.1 Ginglymostoma cirratum | reverse complement strand
AGGAGATAGAAGCGGGCGGTGCGGGGTTGGGGAACGATGAGGTTGGAGGCGGTGGGTGGGAGGTCGCCTGAGGTGATGAGGTTGTGGATGGTTTGGGAGATGATGGTTTGGTGTCCACCTGAATGCAGATTGGTACACAGAGGAACAATCCTACTACGTACTCCAGGAGAGTTTAAACTAGCTTCTCAACTTCTGTCCTTGAGTATTCTTCAAACAGAAAAGCACAAAATGTGTCTGTAGTTTGGGGCATAATCCACAGGATGATGAAGTGCTATTAAACAGTGGCCTATCAGTTCCTTGCTATCTCTGTAGTCACAACAGATCTCACTCCACTCAGTTTAGACATGCCTCTGCCCTCATTTGTAGGGCTTTTGTTTCAAATTTTCTTTGCATCCATAGTTGTGAAATTCTGCAGATCTCTCTCTCTCTTTCTAGACAGCCAACAAATTTACATTGACAGCAATTTTTGACTGTATCAGCCCTCTCTTAAAAACACAACTTGAAATTCCAAGTTTAAAAAGTCCATAGTACTCATTCATGACACTGCACACCCTCTATATGCAGAAGTGTTTTCTAACAGTCACTCAATTTTCTTGAAAATTATGCAAAGTGTAACAATATGTAGCAACAATAGCTAACATAAGAGATTATTCCTAGTAAAACCAACTTGCATTTAAACAACATCACGAACGCAGGAAAATATCTCAAGATGCTTCTTAGATGCATTTAACAAAAATTAACACCGAACCAAAGGAAGATTGAATACTATGTAATCATTGATAAACATCCCCAATTCTGACCTTATAATGGAGGGAAGGTCATTATTGAAGCAGCTGAAGGTGATCAGGCCTAGGACGCTACCCAGAGGAACTTCTATAGAGGTGTCCTGGAGTTGAGGTGACCGATCTCCAACCAGAACCATCTTCCAATGTGCCAGATACAACGCCAACTATTGGAGAGTTTGCCCTGATTCTCATAGATTCCAGTTATGCTAGGGCTCCTTGATGCCACAATCAGTAAAATGCAACCTCGATGTCAAGGGCTGTTACTCACCTCACCTCTGGAATTCAGCTCTTTTGTCCGGGTTGGAACCAAGGCTGTAATGTGGTCAGAAGCTGAGTGGCCCTGGCAAAACCCAAACTGGGTGTGCATGAGCAGGTTATTGCTGTTAATGACACTGTTAATGACACCTTCCATCACTTTACTGATGATCGAGAGTAGATTGATAGGGCAGTTATTAGCTGGGTTGGATCTATCCTCCCTTTTTGAGTAAAGTCACACCTGAGCAATTTTCCACATTGTCGGATAGATGCCTTTGTTGTAACTGCACTGGAAGTGCTTAGCTAAGGGGGCAGCAAGTTCTCAAGGACAAGTCTTCAGGACCATTGCCGGAATGTTGTCAGAGACCATAGCCTTTGCAGCATCTATTGCCTCCAACCATATCTTGATAACATAGAATGAAATGACTGGGCTAAAAGCTGATATCTGTGATGCTATAGACACTGGAGGCCGAGATGGATCATCCACTCGGCACTTGTGGCTGATTATTGCTGCAAATGCCTCAGCCTTACCTTTTGTACTGATGTGTTGGGCTCTTCTATCATTGGGGATGGGGATATCTTTGGAGCCACCTTCTAAAGTGCGTTGTTTAATTGTCCACTACCATTCACGACTGGATATGGCAGGACCGCAGAGCTTAGATTTGATCCATTGGTAATGGGATTGCTCAGCTCTATCACTTACTGGTTATGCTGTTTGGCAAGCAAGTAGTCCTGTTTCATAGCTTCAAAAGGTTGATAAGTAATTTTTAGGTGTGCATGGTGCTGCTGCTGGCATGCCCTCCTGCAATCTCCATTGAACCAAGGTTGATCCCCTGCCTCGATATTAATAATTGAGTGGGGGATATGCCGGGCCGTGAAGTTGCAGATCGTGCTGGAGTACAATTCTGCTGCTGTTGATGGTTCATAGCATCTAATGGATGCCCAGTCTTGATTCGCTAGATCGGTTAGGAGTCTATCTCATTTAACACAGTGATAGTGCCACACAACATAAATGCGAATAATTGCTATGTGAAGATGGGACCTTGTCACCACAAGGACTGTTTGCTGGTCTCCCTAACCAATACTGTCCTAGACAGATGCATCTGCAGCCAGCAGATTGTTAAGGATGATATCATGTATGCTTCTCGCTCTTGTTTGTTTCCTCAATGCAAAACAAAACTCTGTCTAGAACACAATAACTGTGAGGTTGTTTTCATATATATCCCGTGTTGAAAAGAGATTAGTTGTTTGAGTTCAATAATGTCAATCATACAGCATTTCTGTGAAGGTCCCAATAATATTGTACCTTTCACCATAGCAAATTGAATCTTGCATACACCGTATGGGCAGACACAGCACGTAGTCTATACTCAGTTCATGGCCCAGTGGAGAAAGACACAATACATCCTAACTTTTTACCTGACACTACTGATTGTGCAAAATATGGAGTTAATACATCATCCTCAAAAGAAGTGATTACCACAAGAGTAAATAATGCCTTAGCAGTTTATACGTGAGTGTTCCATTTAAGGTTAGAGACAACGTGGACAAAAATGTCAATTAAAGAGGAAATAATTTATCCTATCCTATTATGTACGATGAAAATTCTACAGTGCTTTATTTTCATAGAGCCATTAAGCTGTAAATCAACAATCAAACTCCAGATCCAATTGTGGAGCCTTTCATGGTGGGCTTTAGATTGACTGAGCACGTTTGATGCAGCAATCTAAAGATTAATTTTCTAATTGAAAGCACATAAAATTTACAACATGACACAAACTGAGATTGCATCAAGACAGTTTCTAAATAGCGTATGGTACTATGTGTAATAATTTTCCTTTATTGAATCTTTGCTCAATTAACACTTTCTCTACTCACAAGGAGAGACAGATTTTTATGACTTGATTGTTCAATGTTTCTAGTTCTGCAATTCTCTTGGCATTTCTTTGCCAGTGAAGATTTTGAGAAGATTATAATAACCAATTCAGGCAAGTGGGTGGCTAGTCAGGAACAAAAACAAAGTTGCTAGAAGAGCTCAGCAGGTCTGACAGCATCTGTGAAGGAAAAAACAGAGTTAATGTTTCGGGTCCGGTGACCCTTCCTCAGAACAGAGGAACAGAACAGAACAGGATGGATAGTCAGGCCTATCTGTGAATGCCTCCCAGAGAGGGTATGGATGAAGGTGTAGTTTCTGAAACAGGATTGACCACATTAAGAGATGTCTGTGGCAAGCCAACAGGGTAGTGGTGAGTTCAGCATATGTTTAGATAGCCTTTTTAGGCTTGTCTCCCATTCAGGAGCAAGCAAACTGTCCATCAAAAAGGCTGTTTGGTCACTCATGATGCTAGCTGGTGATACTGTCATCTCTCATTCATCAATAAAGCAAACAATACCCTAAGCTGCCTGCACACAGAACTGGAACTGCAGCTCCCAGAGCTATCTTACTCCTACAAATTTCACTGCTTCCCCAATATAAGATTTACTAGTTGAAATTCAGATAGGATGGACTAACTTTTTTTCCTTCCCTCTTGTGTAATGTGGCTTTAAGGTGCAGGACTGGTTGCATTGACTAACTCCACCTTTTAAATCTGGAACTCATAAGTCATGGCCTAGTGATCTACATGGCTGCAGCAAGACCTCCAAGTTGTCAGTGTGGATTCAGAATTCCACTCTCCTTCGTGGGTTGCCAGCAAAGGCTCGACAGACACCCTTCACCCCTTTTTATTTTAACCATGATTGGTTTATTAACAACTATTGTATATAGAACAATTTGGTTATTTGAGCTATTTGGAATTCTTCAGCTCTGGCCATTATCTTTGTCAAGGAGGATATGCATTAAGATAGTTTCATATTAGGATAGTATCATCTATAGTAGGATGCAGTTGACAAAATACTAGTGTGTTAACTCTGAACACCCCCAACACCCCAAATCGTCTAGGTCAGGTGAGAGTGATGACCACTGGCATCAAGACTGCATTTGACTATATATGACATTAGGATGGTATCATCCTATTGAAGGAGTTAGACAGGTTGGGAGAATGGGCAAAGAAGTGGCAGATGGAGTACAACATGGGAAAGTGTGAGGTCATGCACTTTGATGAGAAGAATAAAAGCATGGACTATTTTCTAAATGGGGAAAAAAATTCAGAAGTATGAAGTGCAAAGAGACTTGGGAGTTCTAGTCCAGGATTCTCTCAAGGTAAACTTGCAGGCTGAATCAGTAGTCAGGAAAGGCAATGCATTGTTGGCATTTATTTTGAGATGACTTGAATATAAAAGCAGAGACGTACTACTGAGGCTTTATGAGCTCTGGTCAGGCCACATTTGGAGTATTGTGTGCAGTTTTGGGCCCCATATCTCAGGAAGGATGTACTGGCCCTGGAGTGGTTCAGAGGCACAAGAATGGTCCCAGGAATGAAAAACTTAACATATGAGGAACGTTTGAGGACTCTTGGACAATACTCATTGGAGTTTAGAAGGATGAGGGGGGATCTAATTGAAACTTACAGAATACTGAATGGCTTGGACAGAGGGGATGTTAGGAAGATGCTTCCATTGGTAGGAGAGACTAGGACCCGAGGGCACAGCCACAGGAGTAAAGGGAATACCGTTTAGAATGGAGACAAGAAGAAACATCTTCAGCCAGAGAATGGTGAATCTATGGAATTCACTGCCACAGAAGGCTGTGGAGGCTAGGTCATTGAGCACACTTAAGACTGAGATAGATAGGTTCCTGATTATCAAGAGGATCAAGGGTTACGGGGAGAAAGCAGAAGAATGGGGTTGAGGGACTTATCAGCCACGATTGAGTGGCAGAGCAGACTCGATGGGCTGAATGGCCTAATTTCTGCTCCTATGTCTTATGGACATCAAGGAGGCCTAGCAAAATTGCAGTCAATGGGAATCAGGGAAAAGACTCTGCTGATTGCAGTCATACCTGGCACAAAGGAAGATGGTTTGAACTGTTGGAGATGCGATATCTCAGTTCCAGGACATCACTGCCAGAGTTCTTCAGGGCAGTGTCCAAGGCTCAACTATCTTTAGGTGCTTCATCAATGATCATCATAAGATCAGAAGTGGGGATGTACACTGATATTACACTACTTTCAGTACCATTTACAACATCTCATATACTGCTTTAGAACACTTCATATACTGTTGTGTCCATATACGACTATACCTGGAAAATATCTAGATTTGGACTGTTAAGTGGCAAATGTATTTATGCCACACAAGTGCCTAGTAATGACCATCTTCAATTAGACAAAATGTAACAATTGTACTACAATGCCTGAATCCTCCATTATCCATATCCTGGAGTGTTAATGTTGACCAGAAACTGAATGGACTGGCCCTATTAATACTGTGGCAGCAAGAACAGGTCAAAGGCTAGGAATTTTGTAGTGAATAACTTAACTCTTGTCTCCCCTAAGCCTGTCATTATCTGCAAAGCACAAGTCAGGAGTGTGACAGAAAACTGTCCTCCTTGCTTGGCTCAAGTGCTACTCCAACGACACACAAGGAACCTGACACCAGTCAGGACAAACCCACCTGCTTAATTGGCACCCCATTCAAGTTCACTTCTTTCACCTCTGATGCACAGTAGTAGCAGTGTGTACCACGTATATAAAGCACTGCAGTAATTCACCAAGGTTCCTCTATTAGTACATGCAAACCTACAGCTTTGACCCCTTGGAAGGAGAAAGGCAGCAGATGTATGGAAACAGCATCATCTGCAAGTTTCCCTCCAAATCACATATCAGCCTGACTTGAAACTATTCCTGTTCCTTCATGGTTCCTGGATCAAACTCTTTCAAATCCCTAACACTGTGGGTATTACTATACACCCCAAGGTCTACAGTGGTTCAAAAGGCACCTCACCACCTCCTTCTCCAGGTCAGTTAGTGAAGAGTAATAAATCCTGACCTAGCCAGCAAAGCGCACATCCTGTGAACAAATAAAAATTAAATATATTGACCCATATGTTCTTGATGCGCACTTGCAGCTTCGCATAACTCTTATCTACCAGAAACACACATTCTCATCATCTAAAACTGAAATAATTTAAATACTTTTGTTTAATTCTGTGCCTTTCATTTCAGTAGCCTACAGGGAGTAGCTCAACTCAATGGGTCTTGAAGAGCAGTGCCAGTGGCATCTGGACTGGCAGTGAAATTTAAAAAGTAACTGAAATACCTAGATAGAATAGCATTCTCCTGATTAATTACAGAGTCTCTAAAGATTTCATATATTAAATTTCCCTCCACTGTGCAACAGCAACACTAGAGGTTAATGGTGAACAGGGGTCGTTTGTTTCCATTTTCTATGCATCAAATCATACCCAATTCCTACTGCTGGTTAAAATCAAGGCTCATATTTCTTGCTTTCTTAATAGATCAATAATTTTCAAACTTCCGCTGTCTAAGATAACAGCACCAACAGAACATGGCCTGCTAATCCTTTCCTTTCTTATTTATTCAAATTTCTCCAGCTTTCTCTGATCTAAATATCAAAGTTGAACAAATATAAATATGTGACAATTTTGCAGAAGAGTTACATAATGAATTATTTTGACATGTACATCAATAGAAGATAATTACAGTTGATTTTAAATTGATATTGATGAAAATAGAATAAATGCAAACAGCTAGCTACTAAGCAGTTCAAAGCCAAAACAGTGCCCTCTTTAGGATACATGGAAAGGTATTTACAACAAGCAAATAAGGGCTTGGTTAAGACGGAATCGTGCCAATGCCTCTTCTTCCAAGTGAATTGCATTCATTGTAATGTGCTGTGAGGGAATGCAGAATGGCAAAGAGACATGGCAAATCAACATAATTTGTGATAAAAGACTCTGAAAAAATAAAAGTAGAAAGGAAGAATAACATCTCTTAAATATAAAAGAAGCCATCGTGTATCCGAGAAAGACAGCATAGCATAGAACCTTACCACTGTCCTGTTACAACTGTTTGAGAAAAGCAGCATAGGATGATAGGAATAGCAGAATATACAAAGAGCCACTTTATCAAAACTGCTGTTGCTACAAATTGGTATAACAAGACATTTAGAGTTGTTGAATACAGGCAGTTCCCAGGTTGCAAACAGATTCTGTTCTTGAGTCCGTTCACAAGTCAATTTGTACACAAGTCAGAACACCATGCGTGACTATGTCAAACAATCATTCATAAGTACAGAAAACGTTAAAATGTTGGATCTTTAAGTTTACACCCCTGATTGTACCACTCCTGCTGTGTATTTCCAAAATTCTCTTGTTTGAGTTCAGATTTATATCAACGACAATCATTTGCTTTTAATGGACCATCAGTTAGTATTATCTGTTTGTGATGCACAGCTGAG
Source organism: Ginglymostoma cirratum (assembly GCA_024137785.1). Classification (NCBI taxonomy): domain Eukaryota; kingdom Metazoa; phylum Chordata; class Chondrichthyes; order Orectolobiformes; family Ginglymostomatidae; genus Ginglymostoma; species Ginglymostoma cirratum. Next base: position 7,812,460 of record JAHRHZ010000017.1, on the reverse strand, counting down.
AGAAAAATATTAATTGGATATCAGATCTCATATGGAATTAATGGAAATACATGAAATGAAAAAGATAAAATCCAAATTAAAACTTTAAACCTAATTATTGTTTCATTATAAGAAAAACTTCAAAGTTTATGTTAAGATTTGGAATAGACATTGTGTAAAATGCTGATGACTATGCATGTTGACTTTGATATTCATCATTTTTACAGAACATATTTGAACTTATTTTTATGAGTCAACATAGTTGCATCCACTGTAACAATGGATTCAAATTGTGAAACCACCTCCCCAGCAGTAATGTGTGATAAACAAGTAATATCAATTGCCTTTAACAGGTTGTAAGATCCTGACAGACTGGGTTGGTAGCTATTAACTGTTAATCCCATTAGCTTGCTAGAACTTTCAGAGAACTAGCCCTTGACTACCGAAGGTCCTGTAAGTAACAAGAGAAAGACCTTCTTCCATACAAAGTGAAGTGTTAGTGACATTTATAATGCTCGTCCTATCATTCTGACTTCCCTTAGGCTGCCAGCTGGCAGCAGTAGTACTTTTCATGGCTCCCCAAAGATATCATGGTCCACTGCAAGTATGGACTCACCACACGTATCCCACCAAATAGCATATTGTGAGCCTCAGCAAGCATCCCAACTGGTGAATACTCCTGACCATGGAGAACAGACAGTTGGATTTTAATTCCTGATTAGCATCCACATCTTGTCGTGAAAGTTCAAACGAGACTAGGGTCTCAAAAAGGTGAGGCTTCTTCACTGTCTGAACAGACGTAGGGTATACAGGTTACTCATTCAACAGTTAAAACTGACCCCAGTGAATGACAATGAACACAAAGCAGTAAATGAAGAGAACAACATAATATATAGAATTATCTAACTGAAACCCATTCTAATTAAATTTGTTATTGGTCTGCAGGGAAAAATATACAAAGTTAAATTCAGGAACACAGATTAAATTAGTTTTGGTACTCTGGGGAGGAAGCTCTTCAGTAACCATGTTGAATAGTGTTTGCTTCTCAGCAGTAAAGTTGCACACATTCTCTGAAATCAATGTGTTACAGCCTCAACAATAAGATTGCTTGAAATACATCAATTTTACACTGAAATGCGAATAACGTTTCTTCTTGTCCTATGTTTCCTCATTGTTGTTCTGTTTCACAACTATAGAAGCATAGTCAAGTAGACCCTCCCTCCATTTCCATTTCAACGTAAAATCTTGGCTTCCTAGATCATTATCTTAACACTCAAATAAGAAATCTTTGATACATTTTCTTTCTCACCCTGTTGTATTGGAAAGGAATATATGTCTATGATGCTAATTAACTAAATGTTGCCTAAGTGACTAGGGAAGTTTAACAGAGTACAGTAGGATCTGAAAAATTTCTTGTTTTGGAAGGTTATTCAGAGCTGACTGCCTGCAGTGTTCCAAGGATACAAGGATGCAAGAATACAAATTCAAGGGGAAAACTCTATTAATCAGAGTCGACTTTCCAACCAATCAGCACCATTTTTTCAGATGGTATAAATGTTGTTTTTCCCTTTGTATCAGTATGCTAGCAAATTGTCCTGATTTAGAGTATGGTGAAACATTTCAGCATAATGTGTCTGATTTTCACAATACTGAAGTTTTAATAGTTTGTCATTGTTCCATTGCCATATGATGATGTTTCAAATACACTCTGGCAATGGTGATGGTGGTGGCTATACAACAGTCATACAGTATCAGTTGGGCTCAATTTTTCCAGACCCTGATCGCTTTTTCCAGTATTGAGAATGAGGAATTTATAACTTTTAAGAGATTCAGTTTCTTTCTTACACCATTTTATGACTCATCCAGAGCAAAACTAGGAAATGTTAGTGACTTTTCTATTATCATAGTTATGATAGAATCCGTACAGTGTGAAAACAGGCCCTTTGGCCTAACAAGTCCACACTAAACCTCAAAGCATACCACCCAGACCCGCCCTACTATAACGCACCTAATCTACACATCCCTGAACATTACAGGCAATTTAGTAAGGCCAATCCACCTAACCTGCACATCTTTGGTCTGTGGGAGGAAACCGGAGCACCCGGACGAAACCCACGCAGACACGGGGAGAATGTGCAAAATCTACACAGACAGTCGCCCAAGGGTGGAATCGAACCCAGGTGCCTGGCGCTGTGAGGCAGTGGTGCTAACCACTGAGCCACCGTGCCGCCCCTGTGATGTCACATTTGTGGAAAACAAGAGGGTAATACCCGAAATATTGACTTCTTCTTTCCTCCAGATCCTGCATAGCTTGTTGTGTTCTTCCAGCTTCCTCTTTGTCTACATTTTAACTCTACAACGCTAGCAAAAAAACAAAGTATGCAAAAAAGGAAAAGAAATCCAGTTATTTCACAATGAGGTCAATTATAGATTGGTAAAGAGATACGCAGATTTTTCTTTCAGAAACAGAAATTTGCGAGGGACAATCTAAAAGAACATCAACTGCAATTCAACAGCAATTAAATTTGATTGTTCTTAAAGCTTATTTAAACTATAGCTCCACAGGCAGTATGGTTATAGCGACATTATGTGACAAGCCAGGTTAAGCAAATAAGAATCATAAACACATTTCAAACCTAGGCTATGAAGAAAGCCATGGTATATCAGCTAACACTACATAAAATGAATACATTCAGTTACAACTACACTGCAGCTTTAAATGTTGTTGATTGTTATTATGTTTAATGTAGCAGCGCTAAAGCTACACCAAAAATGTTTTATCTCAAAGGCCAAGTATTCTTGTGTTATTTTCTGTAAAAAAAGTATTTCCCTTTCTGTTACCATTATAAAGTAGTCACAGGATATAAGAAATCTTACAGGAATTGATAACAAACCTGGTGTAGTTATGAGCCTCTCATAAAGGAGCAGTGATAACGAGATTAACAAGGATAAATGTCTCTTCAATGATAACAATGGATGTCACTTGAGAAGACATTAAAGCTATACATCAGAAATAAAAACCTATCAGAAAACACACTGATTTAATATGTATGTGCTTCACTGAAAATCCCAAGGTGTAAATGATTGATCCTAGAGTGCAACAGATTAATTAAGTGCTGAGAGCTGAAATCAGGTACAATGGGCTCAAAAATATCTACTGTACAAATATGTGAATTATTAACAGTGTAAGAAATTTTATTTCAACTAAAGTTTTCTATAATTATAGGTTTAACAATACAGAACTTGAGCATTGGTGAAAAAGTCATATCATCACAGTCTTTGTCCTGCATCTATCAGGACAATTTGCAAGGATACAAAGGGGAAAACTCTATTAATCAGAGTCAACTTTCCAACCAATCAGCACCATTTTTCCAGATGGTATAAATGTTGTTTTTCCCTTTGTATCAGTATGCTAGCAAATTGTCCTGATTTAGAGTATGGTGAAACATTCCAGCATAATGCATCTGATGTTCGCAATACTGAAGTTTTAATAGTTTGTCATTGTTCCATTGCCATATGATGATGTTTCAAATACAGTCTGGCAATGGTGATGGTGGTGGTGATACAACGGTCATGTCACTGGCAGAGACCCAGATTAATACTCTGGGGACATGGGTTCAAATACCACTGTGGCAGCTGGCAGAACTTAAGTTAATAAAAAAATTGGAATTAAAAGATAGTCTAATAGTGACCTTGAAACCATTGTCAATTGTTGTAAAAGTTCACCTGGTTCACTAATCTGTTGTCCTTATCTGACCTGGCATACATGCAACTGCTTACCCACTGTACTGTGTTTGAATTGTAAATGCCTGTTCAATGTCCTCGCAAGCCATTCAGTTATATCAAACTGCTGCAACATCTAAAAGAAATGGGCCACCTTGCATCAAACTAGGCACTGGAAATGACAAAGGCCCTGCTGATACCTGCGATGCTCCCTACTGATATCCTGCAGTATGTTTCAAAATTAAATATGCTGTCCCACGAGTTCGTCAAGCAACAGCCTGACGTAGCTACAATCAAGGAATTATTAGCAGGACACACTCACCAGATTATGAGATACTATACAGTCAGGATGGAGTTGCCCTGGGACTCCTGAACATTGACTCCAGACCTTGCAAGTGTTATGGAGGCAGGCCAACCCTTCTTCCAATCATCATGTGGTACGCTCCCTCCCCACATCCACCTCTTGCTACTGAAACCCTATCCTTCAGTCAACATCCCCTCCCTCAATCCCAACTGCTGAATGAGTATTACTCCTCTATGTTTAACACCAAATCGGTAAAGCATTGACAGTGGCAAGTGCACAGAAGGTACTCTGGCTAGGGGACCTCAATGTCCTTAACCGTGAGTATCTTTGTAGCACCAAATGGACTGCAGTGGTTCAAGAAGGCAGAAGGATGGTCATTACTATCTCAGCGGCAATTGTGGATAGGCGAAGTCCACAGAATAAACAAAACCACTGACCAAGATGACTGCACCCTAAAGGACATAGTTGCAAGACTCCACAACAGATGGTGAGGGAACCAAAAACAGAAAAAAAATCTTGAACTTGTCCGCTCCAAGGTACATTTTGCAGATGTATCTGTACATGACAGCATTGATAGAAATGAGGTCTGCATAGCCATTGTGAAGACAAAGACTACCAGCATGGTAAAATGGGCTAACAAACAGAATTTTCTGGAGAAACGCTGAAGGTCTGGCAGCACCTATGGAGAGAAAACGAGTAGTTGTGAGTCCTGTAAGTGTTCTGAAACGTTTTTTCTATTTTATTTGTTTCAAATCCCCAGATCTTTATTTTATGACAGATGGTCTAGTTGATGAACAGATCCAGGAACTCAAAACTGGAAATCCATAAAGCGCTTTGGCCCATCAACACCAACAAAATTGTATTCAACTACAACTTGTGATCTCAAGGTCCAGTATATCCACCATTCCACTATTCATTTTAACATCCAGCCAAAGGATCAACGCTGACTCACTGAAGAGTGCAGGAGGATATGTCAGTATCAGTACCAGGTTATTGAGCTATAACACAGAACTACTAGCATGCCAAATGTGATCCCACAACCAGAGGATCAGATCTAAGCTCTGCACTCCTTCCATATCCAGCTGAGAATGATGGTGGACATTTGAACTATTAACAGGAACACGAGGCTCCACAAATAACCCCATCCTCATTGAGGGGTGGGGTCCTGGCACATCAATGCAAAAGACAGAGTTGTAGAATTTGCAACAACCTTCCTACAGAAGTGTGAAGTCTATCTCAGCTTCCTCTGAATCCCTAGTGTTATGAAGCAGAGGTTGACCAACCTCTAACAACTAAAACCGAAACACCCAGAGAGGCTCGCCTCACCTTATAATCTGCTTAGTATGAAAAGTGGAATAACCTGCCTCTCACCGCAGTCTGTTAGAAAGGAGTGGTTAAATGAAACAAAATCCTGACGATCACTGTGTAATTAACAAATAACAATTAATTATCTAACTCTAACAGCAAGTTACCTGAACTATTAACAAACCAAAAAATTCCCCTCTATTCCTAAATAAAACAAGATTCAAATGGTATGCTGTTCCAATAAATATAAGTCCCACTTGTATATGCCAAAATAAAATAAAATAGAACTTAGTCTGTTGAAATGACAGCCAGGTTACATCTTCCGGAACATTCTGCGTCTTCTCTGTTGATCTTCTGACAGGAATATTCTCTCTGTGAATTCTTCTGTCTGGAATATTAGCTAAGAGTGCTGCGGGAACTTTATTAATGAAATAATGTTTTCTCTAAGAGCTGAGACAGCTGATCTCTTGAGATAACAAGGTGTAGAGCTGGGTGAACACAGCAGGCCAAGCAGCATCAGAAGAGCAGGAAGGCGGATGTTTCGGGCCTAGACTCTTCTTCAGAAGAAGGGTTTAAGCCCAAAACGTCAGCCTTCCTGCTCCGCTGATGCTGCTTGGCCCACCGTGTTCATCCAACTCTACACCTTGTTATCTCAAGACTCCCCAGCATCTGCAGTTCCTACTATCTCTGAAACAGCTGATCTCTTATCAGATGGCAGTTGGTTCTCTGCTGATTTTCCAAATGTCCTCATCTTCTATACCCTTGATGACATATCAATTTCTTACAACAGGATTGCTCCGATGTTGTCAAAACCATCAGATGTAAATTTAATTTTCTTTTGGTATCTAACGGCCTGGTTTAAATTAATTGGTTAAATTCAAATTTGTTGCCTTGATTAAAAAGGCTGCTTTGCCTGCCAACAGTATAGCCTTTTGATATAAATGATTTGATATAAACAATTCAGATCCTCGGTGCACCTGCAAACACACAAGCTGCCTACAGACCGTTTTTTCTCTCTCCAAACCTAAAAAAAACCATATCATCTTTTAAAGGGACCACACACTACCTTCCCCCTATTATTTTATAAACATCAATGTTTTAAAAACACCAAATTCTAATATCCTGTCTTCCAATCCATAAGTATTCTACCCAACTTCGCAACACTAGCTTCACACATACCAGTCAATTGAATTAAACCTACATGATATCAAGAAATCGTTGAAGGCAATGCATATTGCAAAGGCTATGGGCCCCAACAACATTTAGGGAGCTACACTGAAGTCATGCTCCAAAAATAGCCAGAACCTAGCCAAGTTGTTCCCATGTAGCGATAACACTGGTATCTCCTCAGTAATGTGAAAATTTGCCCAGGCATGGACTATTCTGAAAAAGCAGAAGAAATCCAATCCAGCCATTTCCTAAGTCTATTCTTGATCATTGGCTAAGTGATGGATTATCGAGAGTGCTATTTAGGACCACCTACTCAGCAATAACCTGCTCACTGACACTCAAACATTGGTTTAAACATGGACAAAAGAGTTGAAGACTCCGGAGGTTAGGTGAGAGTCACTGCTTGTAACATCAATGCTGCATTTGGCTAAGTATGGCATTCAACAATCCTAAGCAAAACTAGAATAAGTAGAAATCAGGGAAGAAACTCTCTGCTGGTTAGAGTCTTACCTATCACAAAGCAAGATGATTGCGGTCGGTGAGGGTCAATCAACTCCACCACAGAGCATCACTGCAGGGGTTCCTCAGAGCAGTCTCCTGCTCATTGATAATTGCACAATGTTCAGTCCCATTTGCAACTGCATAGATACTGAACCAGTCCCTGTCTATATGCAGCAACATCTGAACAGTATTCTGGGTTGGACTGATAAGTGGCAAGTAATATTTAAGACGCACAATTGAGAGCCAATGAACATCTCCAACAAGATAGTATCTAATTATCTCCCCACCACCAACATCCTGGGATTTACCACTGACCAAAAACTGAACTGGATTCACCATACAAATACAGTATTGCAAAAGCAAGACAGGGGCTCAAAATTCTGAAACAAGTAACTAAGCTCTTGACTCCACAAAGCCTTTCAACCATCGATACGGCACAAGTCACAGTCTGATGGAATAAACTCCACTTGCCTGGATGACTGCAGCGCCAACAAGACTCAGGAAGCTTGACGTCGTGCAGAGCAAAGCAATAAGCATGAATGGCAACATGCCCAGCATCTTCAATATTCACTCCCTCTAATACTGACACACAGTGATAGTAGAATATTCCAACAAAATAAGACCGACTACAGAAACCTATCAGGAATCTTTTAACAGCATGTTCTAAACCTTTCACCTCCAACACCTCGAAGAACAAGGATGGTAGATAACACCATACGACATAGGAGCAGAAATTAGGCCATTTCGCCCATCGAGTCTGCTCCACCATTCAATCATGGCTGATAAGTTCCTCAACCCCATTCTCCTGCTTTCTCCCCGTAACCCTTGATCCCCTTGATAATCAAGAACCTATCCATCTCAGTCTTAAATATGCTCAATGACCTGGCTTCCACAGCCTTCTGTGGCAGTGAATTCCATAGATTCACCACTCTCTGGCTGAAGAAGTTTCTCCTTACCTCTGTTCTAAACGGTCTTCCCTTTACTCTAAGACTGTGCCCTTGGGTCCTAAACCCTCTTACCAATGGAAGCATCTTCCCAACATGTACTTTGACCAGGCCATTCAGTATTCTGAAAGTTTCAATTAGATCCCACTTCATCCTTCTAAACTCCAATGGGTATAGTCCCAGAGTCCTCAAACGTTCATCATATGTTAAGTTTTTCATTCCTGGGACCATTCTCGTGAATATTCTCTGAACCCACTCCAGGGCCAGTACATCCTTGATGAGATATGGGGCCCAAAACTGCACACAATACTCCAAATGTGGCCTGACCAGAGCCTTATAAAGCCTCAGTAGTACATCCCTGCTTTTATATTCAAGTCCTCTCAAAATAAATGCCAACATTGCATTTGCCTTCCTGACTACTGACTCAACCTGCAAGTTTGCCTTGAGAGAATCCTGGACTAGAACTCCCAAGTCATTTTGCATTTCAGACTTCTGAATTTTCTCCCCATTTAGAAAATAGGCCATGCTTTTATTCTTCTTACCAAAGTGTATGTCCTCACACTTTCCCACTCTGTACTCCATCTGCTACTTCTTTGCCCACTCTCCTAACCCGTGCAAATCCTTCTGCAGCCTCACCACCTCCTCAATACTATCTCTCCACCTATCTTTGTATCATCTGCAAACTTAGCCAGAATGCAAACAGTTCCTTCATCTAGATCATTAATGTGCAAAGTGAAAAGTTGTGGTCCCAGCACTGACCCTTGAGTAACACCACTTGTCACCGGTTGCCATACTGAGAAAGACCCCTTTATCGCAATTCTCTGCTTTCTGCCAGACAGCTGATCTTCTATCCATGCTAGCATCTTGCCTCTAACACTGTGGGCCCTTATCTTACTCAGCAGACTCCTGTGTGGCACGTTATCAAAGGCCTTCTTGAAGTCCAGGTAGATAACATCCATTGACTCTCCTTGGTCTACCCTGCTGGTTACTTCCTCGAAAGAATTCTAGCAGATTTGTCAGGCATGACCTCCCCTTGATGAAACCATGCTGATTTTGCCCTATTTTACTATACACTTTCAAGTATTCAGAAATCTCATCCTTTACAATGGACTCCAAAATCTTACCCACGACTGAGGTTAGGCTAATCGGCCTGTAATTTTCCGTCTTTTGCCTTACTCCTTTTTTAAACAAGGGTGTCACGTTAGCAATTTTCCAGTCCTCTGGGACCCTCCCTGACTCTAGCTATTCCTGAAAGATCACCACTAACACTTCCACCATCTTTTCAGCTATCTCCTTTAGAAATCTGGAGTGTAGTCCATCTGGTCCAGGTGATTAGTCCACCTTCAGGCCAATCAGTTTTACTAGCACCTTTTCCTTGGTGATGGCCACCATACTCAGCTCTGCCCCCTGACTCTCTTGAATTTTTGGGACATTACTCGTGTCTTCCACTGTGAAGACTGATGCAAAGTAATTATTCAGTTCCTCAGCCATTTCCTTGTTCCCCACTGCTATCTCTCCACTGTCATTTTCCAGTGGTCCAATGTCCACTTTTGCCTCTCTTTTCCCCTTTATATACCTAAAGAAACTCTTACAGTATTCATTTATATGACTAGCTAGCTTACCCTCATATTTAATCTTCTCTCTCCTTATTTCCTTTTTTGTTGCCCTCTGTTGGTCTTTGTAAGCTTTCCAATCCTCTGGTTTCCCACTGCCCTTCACTACATTATATGCTTCTTCTTGTGCTTTTATGCTATCACTGCCTTCCTCAGTCAGCCATCGTTGCCTCATCCTCCCGGAACTATGCTTCTTTTTCCTAGGGATGAATTTTTGCTGTGTCTCCTGAATTTCTCCCAGAAACTCCTGCCATTGCTGTTCCACTGTCTTTCCTGCTAGGCTCCTCTTCCGGTCAATTCTGCCCAGCTCCTCCTTCATACCTCTGTAGTTGCCTTTATTCAGCTGTAATACTGTTACCTCTGATTCTATCTTTTCCCTCTCAAATGACAGACTAAATTCTATCATCTTATGATCACTGCCTCATAGAACATAGAACATTACAGCGCAGTACAGGCCCTTCGGCCCTCGATGTTGCGCCGACCTGTGAAACCAATCTGAAGCCCATCTAACCTACACTATTCCTTTATCATCCATACGTTTATCCAATGACCATTTAAATGCCCTTAAAGTTGGCGAGTCTACTACTGTTGCAGGCAGGGCATTCCACGCCTTTACTCCTCTCTGAGTAAAGAACCCACCTCTGACATCTGTCCTATATCTATTACCCCTCAATTTAAAGCTATGTCCCCTCGTGCTAGCCATCACCATCCGAGGAAAAAGGCTCTTACTCTCCACCCTATCTAATCCTCTCATCATCTTGTATGTCTCTATTAAGTCACCTCTTAACCTTCTTCTCTCTAACGAAAACAGCCTCAAGTCCTCAGCCTTTCCTCATAAGACCTACCCTCCATACCAGGCAACATCCTGGTAAATCTCCTCTGCACCCTTTCCAATGCTTCCACATCCTTCCTATAATGCGGCGACCAGAACTGCACGCAATACTCCAAGTGCGGCCGCACCAGAGTTTTATACAGCTGCAACATGACCTCACGGCTCCGAAACTCAATCCCTCTATCAATAAAACCTAACACACTGTACGCCTTCCTAACAACCCTATCAACCTGGGTGGCAACTTTCAGGGATCTATGCACATGGACACCGAGATCTCTCTGTTCATCCACTCTACCAAGAATCTTACCATTACCCCTGTACTCTGTATTCCTGTTACTCCTTCCAAAACGAATTACCTCACACTTTTCCACATTAAACTCCATTTGCCACCTCTCAGCCCAGCTCTGCAGCTTATCTATGTCCCTCTGTAACCTGCAACATCCTTCCGCATCATCCACAACTCCACTGACTTTAGTGTCATCCGCAAATTTACTTTCCTTTACCTTAAGCTCCCTCATCAAGTCTACTTCATTGCACAACACTAAATCTAGTATGACAAGGTGTAGAGCTGGATGAACACAGCAGGCCAAGCAGCATCAGAGGAGCAGAAAGGCTGACGTTTTGGGCCTAGACCTTTCTGAAGAAGACCTTTCTGTGAAACCAATCTGAAGCCCATCTAACCGACACTATTCCCTTATCATCCATACGTTTATCCATACGAAAGCCCTTCTCCTCATCCACATAGGGAGCAAGTACCTCGTACCTGTTGGATAAGGTCAAGAGTTGAGGCTCCTTTGTTCCTGACTGCAGGATCCCTCTGCCTGCCCCGCCTACAGTCACACCCTGCTGTCCCTGGCCACTGACCAAATTTGAATTACTTAATCTACCAGGTGTGACTGCCTCCTGAAACAAATTGTCCAGGTACTTCTCCCCTTCCCGGCTGTGCCTCAACATTTGAAGTTCCGATTCTAGTTCATCAAATCTGAACTGAGGCTTCTTGAGCAACCAACACTTGCTGCAGATGTGGTCACTGCAGTTTGCAATGGGATCAGCCAGCTCCCACATCATACAGCTACAACACATCACCTGTTCAGCCATTTCTACTTAGTTAATTACTTTACTAATTTATATAATTTATTATAATGAATTAATTAAATTTGTTGATACTTTCCTCCCTCCAACAGCTTCCTGCCCAAAACAGCAAAAAGAAAGGAAAAGAAATTCCTCTACTCTAGATTGCCAAAAGAATAAATGAACAAAAATGGAAAAAAAGGAAGACAAAAGATGTGTGGGAGCACCACTACCTGCAAGTTCCCCTCCAACCCACAAACCATTCTGACTTTAAATTCTTTCATCACTTCTTTACTTTTGCTGAATCAAGATCCTAGAACTCCCTTTCTAACTAAACTGTGGGTGTATTCCATGAACTATAGCCTGTCAAGAATGCAGCTCACAACCACCTTCTCAAGGGCAATTAGGGATAACCAATAAACATCGACCTAGTCAGCGACATGCACATTCTGCGAACTTTTTTTTTAAAATAGATCCTGTATTTGCATGACAGCATTCTTGGAGTCAATATAAAGTATATTAGCAAGGTCATGGAGAAGCTGTTATTAACACCAAGTGACTGGTGAGTCACAAACAAAGGATTAAACATAATATACTACATGACTTTCATTTCATTCAATCCCATGTTAACATTTGCTTGGAAGTAATACAATATTCGGCATTGATCATAATCATATTTCTATATCTTTTTTGATAGAAGAATTTTTGTAATAATATTTAATTTGATATTTGTAAGTTATTGCTCAAATCAGTTTTAATATATCACATTTTTACCAGATATAGGTGGAAGCATGCTATCACTTTGTGAATCTGTTCAATTAATTGATTTAGATTTTGACACCTGTTATTACATGGATGCTATCATTATGCGTAAAGTGCAATATGTACTCACACACAAAAAATATATTTTTCAACACAGCCGGGGTGGGGGGGAAGGTAATAATCCTATAATGGCCAATATGGCTTTCTACTATTCTTTTCTAATACTATATTTTGTCAGAACATCATTTTTTATGTAACCCACATGGACAATACCTTTTGAAATTTTATTTTGTGCAAAATCGCCTTCGTACTATAGGGCTGCTTTCTGGTGACTGGTGGTGAGTTCAACCAGAGGATCACCACACCTCAGGCAAGGGGCAAAGCTGAGAAGGCAGGACCTTCATGGTAACCTTAGCGAGTGAAGAAATGACCCCGTGCTGTTAGTGTCACTCTACTTCACAAACGAGCCAGTCTGGCCAACTGAGCTACCCCACAAAACAAAAGGATTTATTTTACTATTGCCATATGTGCATAATTCTTTGCCTAATATGTATCAAAAAGAATAACTTTGTGATGTTGAGATGCACTGGTTAGGTCCTAAATTTCACAAACACGAGCAAATAACTGTCTACTGATAACAAATGGTGGAGATCACAGCTCTGATGAAGAGTCATCTAGGCTCGAAACGTTAGCTTGCTCTCTCTCCATGGATGCTGTCTAACCCGCTGTGATCTCCAGCATTTGATTTTTTCAGTACAGATTCCAGTATCAGCAGTGATTTGCTCCAAAGTATCTATTGACATTGTGCTTTGAAACAACAATAAAATGAGTATATGAGAGTATGTACATTGAAATTAATATTTATGCAGCAAGGTGATACAGATATTGAACTGAATCCTACACTATGTTTCACAAGTTGAGGCTGAACCATTGAAATACACAAAGACAAACCACATCAGAACACACGTTTTAGCTCAATAATGAACTGTGATACAGTTAAATCAATGATTTGTTAAAAAGACATAGACCTAGAAAATGAGATTGTATATCAATAAAATTAACACAACTTTAGAATTTTGAAGATTCCAAAGAAAGCTGTTTTCCTGGTTTAAGTAGGCATGTTACAATATGAGCTTCACATCTCAGCACAGCAGACTGTACAGTTGGGAACATACCCAATTAGTGCGAAGCAGCACTTGTTAAGTGCAAGGAGAAGGTGTTCCAATGCTTTAAATAGCACCAAGAAGAATGCAGCTGCAATCATATTAATCATATTAGTAATTCCAGGCAGCTTCACAAATTAGGCTAGAGAAGAATTTCTTGATTGAGTAATGAAGGCAAAGGAGAGTCCCCAGTCCTTTACACCACATTTCATATGTGCTGAAAATCTGAAATGAAAACAGAAAATGTCTGGCAGCATCTCAGGGGAGAGGGAAGAAAAAGAGGTAAACTTTCAGGTTGATGATCTTCCTTTACAACAGTTCTGTTCTACACCACTGAATCAAGCCTGCACCAAAATTACTGCACCTGCCTTCTCCAAAAACAGCTGGCCCAATTTTAAACCTGACAGAAGTGGCTTTTCCTGCTTCTCGTTGCTCATCCATAAAACCATAAATGAGGGAGTAGTATACTATTCAATTCTCCTACACCATAAAGTAAGATCTTGTCTGATCTGATCATTCCCTACTCCACTTTCCTGCTTTATCCCATGACCTTTTAATCTCTTACTGATTAAAAATCTCTCTCAGCCTTGAATATACTGAATGAGCCAGCCATGAAAGCTCTCTGTGGTAAAGAATTCTACAGATCCACCAACTTATGACAACAAAAATTGCCTCCTCATCCTTGTCTTAAACAGGTGACCCCTTGTTCTGGGATAACACCTATGATTCTGGACTCTCCCACAAGGAGAAACACTCTGTCTACATCTACCTCTCAAGCCCCACAAGAAATGTGTATGTTTCACTAAGTTCTTCTCATTCATTTAAACTTCATTGAGGAGACGCCTAATCTAGTCAACCTCTTCTCTTAAGAAAATCCCTCTTTCCCTGGAATCAACCTCCTCAACCATCGTTGGACCGCCTCCAATGCCAATGTATCCTTCCTTAGGAAAGGGGATCAAAACTATTCACACTAGTCCAGATATGTTTTGCATAGTGCCTTGTATAGTTTTAGTAAGATTTTCCTACTTTTAATATCCATTCCATTTCAAATAAAGGCCTGTTGTTCATTTGTCTTCCTATTACATGCTGAACTTAGATGCTAGTTTTTTTGTGAACCATGCACAAGAACCCCCACATTTCTCTTTACTGCAGGATGAGGACTTGCAAGAAACCAAATGAGAATGGGAGTAGAATATTCAGGGACTATTGTTTCAAATGCAAGGTTTTATAAGATTGTTGTGTTTTGAGCTGCAGTAAAGGTTCCAAATTATTCCCCTCTCTATCTACCTAAAATGCTGCCAATAAAAACAGAAGTTGCAGGGAAAGCTCAGCAGGTCTGGCAGCATCTGTGAAGAAAAAAATCAGAGTTAACAGTTCGGATCCAGTGACCCTTCCTCAGAACATGCCAGTTCTAAGGAAGGGTCACTGGACCCAAAATATTAACTCTGATTTTTTTCTTCGCAGATGCTGTCAGACCTGCTGAACTTTTCCAGCAACTTCTGTTTTTGTTCCTGATTTACAGCATCCGCAGTTCTTTCGGTTTTTATAGTTGACACAACCACAAATGTCAGTTGAGGCAGCAACAGGTGTCCCTGCAGTGAATATAACTTGAATGAAAGGGACCTTGTGCCTCAATGATAGTGTCCCTATGTCTAGGCCAGAAGTTTTGCATTCAAGTGCCACCTGCTAAGAGTTGTGTCATAACATGTTTGAACAACTTGATAGTTTTCTTTTAAATTTACTTAAAGGAATCCATTTTGCAATCTCTTCTTGAATGATCATGTCTGTTTGCCTGCAGAGTATTTCTGAAGTATGTGGAGGTTTTTGTTTCTTTTGCTGCTACTTTTACTCAACTACATATAAACCAAAGCTAAAGTCACCATAGTCTTAGCAGACCAAAAGGCTGCTGTCTCTTTAAAGAGAGCTGACTGGTCGTGGTTTAACCTGAGGGTCGCCACACCCAAGGCAAAAGGAGAGATTGACAAGGAGAGTAATTCACAGTAACCTCAGCTGGTGTCAGAATTGAATTCATAATGTTGGCATCAGTATCACAAAGCAGCCATCCAGCCAACTGAGCTAACTGATCCCGATATATAAATTATCATTTTAGACACTAATAAACTGAACACTTTTACATTTGCTTTATAAAGTAAAAGAGGATGAGGATTTTCAAGAAATCAAATGAAAGTGGGAGTATTGTTTCAAATGCAAGGTTTTATAAGATTGTTATGTTTTGAGACAGTCTCTGTATTTTGTGGTAGAATGAAAGAAAGGAAGGAATGATAAGGCTTATTCTGAATTCTACGAGAAACAAATTCTGGGTAGAACTGTTACTAATGGTTACATGGAGATTCAAGTCCTTTTACTGGGAAAGAAAATTGGTTTATTGTGAAGATGATGCAAGGTATTTACACCAATAAATAAATCATCAAAGTATCTTTGCTGACAGTGGACAGTCTGTTAAACTCCACAGTCCCAGGAAAATGATAGGAACTTCAGGTTTTATAAGCAGGTATTAATTTAAACTGCCTATTTAGTTTCAAAGTGGAGAGTATTTCAGAATCTAAAAGGTAACTAATTAACACTTCTACATGGGTGTAAGCCCCTATGATTTATGATGCCATGGAGACAGACTTTGAGAGAAAGTGGCTATGGAAAGCCATTGTAGGAGAAGATTGCAGATTTTTCTAAAAGTATGAACATTCAAAATAACAGCAAATGAACCATCTGTCCCTCCAGCCTGCTCCACCATTCAATATGATCATGGCTGAACAGTTTGTTTTTCAAGTATCACATTCCCATCTATCACCAATAACCTTTGATTCCCTTGCCTCACAAGAGACTATTCACTTTGGCCTAAAGATATTCAGTGACTTCCCCCCACAAGTCACCCATCATTCTTCTTAACTTCAGTAGAAATAAGATGAACCTGTCCAACCTTTCCTCATAACACAACTCACTCCTTCTAGGTATCAATCTAATCAACCTTCTCTGAACACCTCGAACGCATTTATATCCTTCGTTAACTAATGAGACAAAAATAACACACAGTATTCGAAATACAGTCTCTTCACCAAAGCCCTGCATAACTGAAACACCACATGTTTATGTTCAATTCTTCTTGTAATAAAGTATAACATTCCACTACTCCTCTTGATTATGCGCTGTACCTGCATACGGTACTAATCTTTGTGCATCATGCATTAAATCACCTAACTGTCTGTGCCCCAATTCCAGTTCTCTTTCATTAAAGTAATAATCTGCTTTCTAATTCTTACTGCCAAAGTGAAAAATTACAAAGTTTTTCGTTTTAGTTTCTATCAGACAGATTTTTGCCCACTGGCTCAAACTAAGAGGCCACAGTCTCCTTATGACTTGTTCACAACATACTTTTCCACCTATGTTGATGTCATCTGCAAATTTTGCTACCATGTCTTCATTTGTTTGTATTAGTCATTGATGTAAAGCTGTAAGATGTTGAGGCTGAGCGCAGACTGCTGCAGGACTTAATTTGTCACATCCTGGCAATCCAGCAGCTGTCACATGCAGTAGCCATGACAGATCACTAGTCCTGCCATCAACAATGAGTTGAATGGATTCTTCAATTATATTATTCATCCATATGCGTTTTTTTAAAAATATATTTTATACACTTCACCAAAGCTATAATGTATTAAAACTAAAGAGTAGAAAATATCTTAAACACTTAGAGATTCACCTAACAGTTAGCTACTTCTCTGGACTAGCCCGCCTGGATCCCCTATAATTTGCCCACTGATGTAACAAGTCCACAGGCGATGCCACAAGCCTCGCACTGCACTCATCCCTGGAACATCTGGACATCAAAGACACCCACGTCAGACTCCTGCTTATTGACTACAGGTGCACCTTCAACACCATTATCCCCATCAAAGTGATCTCAGAACTCCGTGACCTTGGTTTCAGCTCCACCCTCGGCAACTGAAACCTCAGCTTTCTGACTCACAGAATCAGTGAAGATAGGTAACTGCACATCTTCCACAATAAAACTCAACACTGAAGCCCCCCAAGGATGAGTCCACAGCCCCCTCCTGTGCTTTCTTTACGCCTACAACTGTGTTGCCAAACTCCGAATGAACACCATCTACAAGTTCGCTAATGACACCACCATAGTTGGACGGATATCTAACAATGAGTCAAACGACAGAAGGGAGGAAGGGTTTAGGCCTGAAACGTCAAGTTTTCCTGCTCCTATGATGCTGCTTGACCTGCTGTGTTCATCCAGCCCCATGCTTGTTATCTTAAGAGGGCTTGGTGACATTAAATAATAACTGCACTTAAACAGAGTCCAAGTCCACACATTTTGTGAATGCTCTGTTTTAATTAACCACATTCCATAAAACTGACATGCCACTAGTTATTAGCTCCCTATAGTTACATAATAAAACCACACCCACATAGCCCTTAAATACTTGAGGAAATAATCCATCATTTGTTTCCTGCTCCGTTAGGTCTCAGGCATTCCTTTAGAACATATTAAATCAGCACAGATTCCTCTTTATATTTCTAAATAGATTAAAACATTATGTGTTAATGAAAACAAATAAAATGATAACATTATCAATTTGACACTCAATGGATACTGCTAGTAACTTACTTTTAAGAATTTCTTCCAATATTTTTGCAAAGAAAAACATACCTACTGCCTCACCAAGCATGAGGGTTTCTGCCATTAAAACACATTTTACCACGGTTCTAATATGTTTAGCTTTCTAAAACAAAGGGCAACACTTGCCTCTCTTTCCCACAAGAAAAAATACAAGCCTTCCTGCACTCGACAACCCATCACAGAGATAAGCACCCTTAAAAACAACAAGTTTCACATTCCTGGGAACTCTGAATTACGCAAATATCAAAGCACAATGTTCCATTTTTAACTTTCTCAGTATTTTCACTGCCTAAATAATATCCACCTTGGACTCTTTCATAGTTGTACTCAACTCTAATACTTCAATAATGGCATCTGGCCCCCTTTGAGTACTCAGCCAATTCAGTTGTCCAATTAGATTTTACGGTTTCTTCAATTCATTTTTCAAAGACTCTGCAATATTTTGTGAGGTTCTACTTTGACTAACAGCAACAGAGTTTACATTTCCAAATCGGATTGCTGATGTAAAGTGACACTTGATCCACTCTGCCTGATTTCCAATGCAATGTTCCAGAATGACTCAAAAGCCTGGCTTCTAAATTTTAATCCTGCTCCAAGCCAAGTTATGACAATGGTTTCAAATTCATTGTTCCCACCCCACAAAAGTCATCTACATGCAGCATAAGTATGCCTAAAAACTGCCCGAAACATGACAGATATCTAATTTTGACTTTTGGGAGTTAAATTTGTGGATAAACATAGATTAAAAATCGCAACCTCTTAAAAAAATACTTAAGGAAGTATTCCTTTCCTGCTTCATTCGTACTGCAATGGGGCAATTGGTGATCAGTCATAATATGGAGGACACATGTCAAGAAATTGGTGAGACCATCTCAATACAGTTTACAGGTGACAATATTAAAGGAGAACTACAACTAATAGAAACGAGTACAGAAACACTTGATAATTTTGAGAAGTGAAGAGACTTATAAGAGAATGAATTCTAAAAATGCTCAGTGTACAATCAACGAACATTTCAAGTGCAATTCAAAATACTATATTATCATGAATTGTCCCAAACACTATAATGAATTATTCAAAATTAACAATGAAGGAAGGTTCAGAGAAAGAAGATCGAGATACAGGTCAAAGGGAGGGCATTGCTTTTCTAGCCATCTACATTTTAATTGAAGTCTGAAAGCTGAGTGCTAAATAAAAATATTAATCACAACCAGCCGAGTGGAGGTTAAAGATGGGGAGCCAATTCCTCCTCCTCACCTGGACATAACAATATAGATTAGTAAACTATGAGAAAGCTCCTTCTGCAGCAAGCACAGAAGAAAGTGTCATTGTACGAATGTTGAAGAATATAATTAGTGAAGGATACAAAGAAGTAAATGGGGATAAACTTGTCTGTGACAAAGATCACGGGAGTGCACAGCCCATAGGGGATGTTAAAGCTGTAGGATATCAGTAAATATAGATAATGGAGTTTATATGGTGTAAAAAGTTTTGTGAAACAGAATGGCAGTGATCTGAGGGGATAAAGACAAAGAGGAGCCAAATGAAGCTTGAAATCAGCAATTAGCATTCGCCTAATGCAGCGGTTGAGAAAGAAGGGAGCAAGGAAACCTCAGTGACAAACTTAGGGTGTTGCTTGAGGTACAGTATATGGGGAAATATGGAAGCTGGTGAAGTGCTGGAAAAAGCAGCATGCATCACAGAAGAAGGAAGATCAATCTGACTTGGTAATAAACATCACATCTGTAACTCATTTTTAAATATTACAAAGGGAGCCAATTGTACACTCAGAGGGTGAAATTGTTTTTAATACTGTGAAGCAAGATTGGAGTTTATTCTTCGCTACACCAGTTTCTATTCTCCATTCGGTTCAAAACCTTTGTCCAATTTTAGTTTGAAATAAAGTAAAGATGACGGTGAGGCGATGAAATACATTTCCAAAAGGTTTCAACTATTATTCTGTGAAATTTATTGGAAAGAAGATCAAGTACATAGAAAAATGAGCTCTTGCTTACTGAAAGCTTATTTCTCATTGTTGGTGTGGACCAATTTCACACTATTACTATCACTAAACCAATTGTTTTTACCACATTCAATGTTTTAATACAAGTCAGAGCCAGCCTGCATAAAGAATTTTGGACAGAATGTCCCAATATGACATACTGAATTTCTGCTTTGTGAACATTTGCGATGTTGTGCTTTTGTTAACAGTTAACTTGCTAATAAAAATACACATAAAGGCAGATATCAAACCATAAATATATTCAAAACATTAATATACATTTAAGGATAGTAAAATGTAGGGTATGCAGGGTAGATTGATCTTAGTAGGATAATAGGTCGGTACAACATTATGGGCCAAAGGGCCCGTACTGTGCTGTACTGTTCTATATTCTATGTTCTAAATCCAGCTTTCATTCACATTAACAGGCTTACATCTTCTGCAAAGCTGCGATCATCATCAGATTGCCACTCCTACTTTTCTCCGCCCTGACAGTACTCCACATTTCTGCCAAGTATTCTGACCCCAGCTTCTTCAGAAATGCAGAGCATACTCTGGATGGAGAATGCCATTCTAGTGTAGTAGGAATCGTAAGAAGTCAAGACATACCTCCTTTTTAGTTATCATTTCTTGACAATTTCACAAACAGCAACAATGATACATTTATCTAAAATGACTTAACCCATACAGAAAACTGAATTTTTTTTTGAATGAAACCAAAGCTACCCTCTTGAGTTGTTGCATTTTAATTTCATAGAATCACACAACTCTAAGGTTTTGGAATAAATTTGTAGCTCAGGTTGTGGGTGTTGAGGGTGTTGAGGTTGTTGAGGTTGGTTGGCTCGCCGAGCTGGTTTCTTTGACCCAGTTTTTTGGATATCAAGATCAGAAGACGCCTACACGAACAACATCAGGAAGATACTACATGCCCCGTCACATTCATCACACTACCCTACATCAGGAACACATCAGAACTAACCACAAGATTCCTACGACCGCTAGGCATCAGAGTGTCACTCAAGCCCATGTCAACTCTATGACAACTGCTCACCTGAACTAAAGGCCCACTCCCCACCATGGACAGGACCAATATCATCTATAAGATCCCGTGCACAGACTGTGAGAAACACCACAAAGGACAACAGAAAGGAAACTAACAACAAGCGTACATGAACACCAACTGGCTACAAGAAGACACGACCAATACTCACTCATCTCAATCCACATGGATAAGGAGAACCACCAATTCCACTGGGACAACACCAAAAGCCTGGGACAAGCTAAGCAGAGACAAGCATGGGAATTCCTAGAAGCCTGGCACTCCATGAAGAAAGCCATTAATATACACATAGAACTCGACCCCATATACACTCCACACAAAACCGGAAGTGAGGCAATCCGGCTCAACAGACTCGAGTTTAAAAACCAGGCGGGAAAACACACCGACGCATCATCGGAGGCTACACTGATGACGTTACCCAGCATGGTAATGAAATGTCTGCAGAACAATAAACCAGCTTGGTGAGCCAACCAACCTCAACACCCACGACCCAAGCTACAAATCTACTCCAAAACCTATATTAACAGTTATTTGAGTTACCAGTTGGAATTTGGCCATTTTAAAGTCATGTTTTTTTGCATATAGAGTACAGGTACAATTTTTTTTTGCTTTGGAATGCCTTAACTCCATAGGAATCGATGCTTCACTTGACTCGCCTTCAGTTGACTCACTTAAGGTTCTGATTTTTAGGAATATTATCATTCAACTAACTTAAACTAAGACTTCCTGTATCTGTGCCTGCTTTGATCTTTGTACTCATACTTAATCTAATAACTATATCTTTTTAATTTAATAACTTTCAGAAATAGTTGTGTGATAAAATAAACATTATCTCGTTTATGACTACAGTTTTGCTGCAGTTATTTTTAAAGTGGAGCACTCAAAAAAACTAAAAGGGAGCTAAATAATCCATACACATTTGCAATTCACAGACATTCTGCAGACACCTAGTGTATTCATGCATACCTCATTACAATATGATCTACAGCAATATTTTGTCACATGTATACTTTATAAGTGTTAAATAAATAAGAAACTCATGGTACCATTACTTTACTGTAAATTTAATTTGTAGTGTAGTTTTGTAGAGGTGGTCTTGTGGTTCAGTAAGTAGTACATTTGTCTGAGTCAGAGGCTTCAGGTTCAAGTCCCATTTGGGCACTAATTAGCCATGGAAGGAGCATTCATGATGCACATTATTCACAAATCTGCTAATCTTTCCATCATGTGAAGGCAAGATTGGAAGGGATTCCTGGTCAGCTATTACTACCAATATGCCTTACCAGTGTGACAACACATAGCAGAATTTCCTCAGGCTACATGCTATATTGAATGAACATAACCAAAGACGATGCTGTTGGGAAATAATGCTACCTTACCTATTTTATAACAGCTCAGCTGGGTTCAGAAAGTAATTGCATTGAGTACTGCTGAATCTGCTGTTGCTCTTGGGTGACCTGATTTACTTGTTTCTTGGGACCCTCCTTTGGACATTGGCGAGGAGATTGGGTGGTGACAGTGACCGATGTTGATGCTGGAGGCAAAAATGATAATGGCAGTCAAATTAGCCAAAAGTGGAAAACAGAGGATGTAGCACATCACATTTATCCTGGAAGCCATTGAGATGAAGTACTGAAATATTCTTCCTCACCATTCATGTGATCTTGATGGCATGCTAAATTAAGATTTTGTTTGGAGAATTAACCTCACCACTCTCCTTGGCTTCAAGTCAACATTTCTTGCTTTGATTTAAATCCATTGGCATCCGTATGTTATGTGCTGTTTTGCAATAATACATTGGTTATTATCCTCACACTTCTGTACTGCTGTCAGAGCACATTGCTGATGTCTTGAGGTCTGCTACTGTGACCTTTACTTGAGTTTAGCCTAGCTGGATTCTTTGAGATATGTGTCAGATCCAAATGAAGTACTCTACAAACACTGTAGTTTCCCTTGGGACCTCAGGAATTCAAGCAATCCTTATCTGTATGGCTATCAACCCAAGTTTTGCCTGTGCCTTTGAAGCGGAGCTGGATAGGCATGAAGAATTGATAGGACAGAGGCGCAGCCCAAAATTATCGGAAGCAGGTGGAGGTCATGGATTTAGATCTTGATACCTAATCTACATTCAAGCGTCCTTCAGTGGTGGTAGAGGGGCTGTAAGTGATATTCTGGGGCACTTGTTCAACATTTAATTGTACGCTGAACTGCCTAATCTTTCAGATACACTGCTGATACTTCTCTAGAGCAAGAAGTGCAGATACCCGAAACCAGTGTATGCACCTTATATATCCCAAAACACCGAGAACCCATTTGCTTATACCATTTCGAAAAGCAGTTTTCTTTGCCTGAATGTTATTCTGCCTAAATCACGTCAATATTCCCGGTACACGTCCTCAGCGATAGTCAGCATTTGAGTGTAACAGCAACCTCTCACTGAATCCAGCATTCTAAGTGCAATCAAAGTTAATTTTAAAATTCCCACAAGGACCCAGAGTGAAGTCGAAGTTGCAATAGCCTTAAAACGCGATGTTGGTTGTTCCCTCTCTCCCTGATCTGTTTGTGTACGTCTTCTCTTTGGGATGTTATGCTCTCCTATCCAACGGGAGCAGGAGACGGAGTCTGCCACCCACAAGCGCCGCGATGTCGCCGGCTTGTGCCCAGGGGAATGCGCGCGGTGCGGCGGTTGGTGGGGGCGGCGCGCGCTTGCGCTGCGCGGGGACAGAGGGAGCTGCGCGCGCTTGCGCTGCGCGGGGATAGAGGGAGCTGCGCGTGAGTCGGCAGGGTCGCGCGGAGACGGGCCGGTAGCTCAGCGCGTCCTCTGAGATTGAGGCCGGGCGGCGAGGGCGCACTACATGAAGGTAGGTGGTCTGGGGTTTTGGGCTGGGGGTGGGGGGGTAGGGATTGGTGACCGGCTCCTGGTTATTGTTAGTCCCGCAACTCTCACCGTCAACTTTGGCTGGCCACTTGTGAGGGCAGTGCGTGGACAAATTTCAGTTTTCTTCTATCTCTATTTTGGAAGGATTAAAAATCGCCGTTTCTGATGAAGAACCACCGGGGACATTACTGACGTCCCGAAGGGTCACCGTGGGATCCTTCTGTGCCTTAGTACGTTGCCTAGCAACCTGACCCTTTTAATCACACCCTGGGATCCGAGAGGGAGAGACTGATTTGGACCATTTCTGCTCATGGTTCACTGCCGCACAAGAGTACAGCCTTCCACCTGAAGTTACTGTGTTGATTTCAGCAGCAGTGAAATTCAACCTAAAATGACAGAGCTCGGGCTATGCACTGTGTTGTGAACGTACTGGCACAGTCCAGAGTAAACCCTTCATGCCCGTCTGAGGATGCAACGAAAAGCAACAAATTTGTGTATTTACACAGTATACCTTTGTGTATTCACGCAAATGTTACGTTTCTGTATTTGCAAACAAAGCTAAACCTAATGGCATCGAACGATACGAATGATAGAAACGTCACCAGGCTATATTTGTCAATTTGCACAAGTTTTGTCACTTGTTTTCCAGCAATAATGGAAGTTGCTGATCAGCATTTTCTGGTTAAATATTTATATTCCTGATCAAAATATGGCTGAAGCGAATTTCTAGTAAAAATATTTAGAATGCAGTTTATGACGTTTGCAAACGTTTACAATGTTTTTCCATAGCATTAATTTCAGTAAACACAGTAAATGATAGTGCATTTTTTTTTTACATTGGCATAAATCTTTGGAGGAAGTTGTGCGGCGTTGTCGGCAGCTTTGTGTTCAAGTCCAAGTCCAGATTTGATGACCATGGAAGGGGAGGGGACGTAATGGCCTACTTGTGTTATCACTGTTAACCCAGAGAGGAAGCTAATATTTTAGGGACCTGGGTTCGAATTTAAAAAAAGTCTGGAATTAAGAGTCTAATGATGACCATGATTTCATTGTCAATTGCCAGAAAATCCCATCTGGTTCACTAATGTCCTTTAGGAAAGTTACTTACATGGTCTGCCCTGCATGTGACTCCAGAATCTCAATGTGTTTTACTCTTAACCGCCCTCTGAATGATCAGAGATGGGAATTAATGCAGGCCTAACCAGAGATGCCCACATCTTGTGAATGAATAAAACAAAATTAGGGAAGTCATGCAAAATCTTTCCAAGGCACTGTTCAGACCACACCTAGAATACTGTGAATAGTTTTGGAATGCTAATTTAGCTAGCAATACCTTTGTCTTGTGAATGAATAAAAAAGTTGCCCGTGTAAAGCGGCCAAAGGAATTAAACGATATCCTGCAAATCCTTCAACCTTTCTGGCAGCTGGAACCCCTCAAGCAATGTATAACCTCTGAGTTTAGAGTTAAGACCTCTTCCATGAAACTTGTAATGGAAGCCGAAATGTAATTCATCTACCTGTCTGTTACTAGTCACTGGAAAGTGAGGAAGAATTGATTTTGCAATAATGTATACTAAAGAAAATTATAATTCAAATGGAATATAACAGGATGTTATGATGAGTACCTTTTAATCCAGGAAAACATCACTAATTCATGTTTATAGTTGTAGTGTCCATGCAACCTGTGAACTGCTAATCTGCAAAAAGTGCATGTAAAAATAGTTGAATGATTAAATTTGTTGAATAATGAGATACTGACATGTTTGCTGCAAGTCAATAGGTTACCTAAAGTTTTTTTTTGCAATTAAGCTACTAAATAATAATATAATTAATCTTAGTTTCCCAATGCAGTGTTGGGGAAAAAACAGTCATAGTGCCTGCCCTTAATTACTATATGATATCAATTTTCAGTTGGGTGAGCCTCCATAAATGGTGAAGTACCCTATCATCAAATAGCCATGTAAAGCACACAATGTCTATGCTTACACATAAAGAAGTTACTTGAATGAGACATTGAAGGAAGACGACTGTAGTGTTTTATTTGATATGCCGGTATAGTATTATGAATGGTATGTTGGCAAGCACAATACTCTTGATTAGAAAGTGGTTTTACAATTATGGATAGTTCAAAAGGGTAATTGTTGCAACAAACTATAAATGTACTTGTTATTTTATTTGGTCTCTAATAAATGTTGATAATTAATATAGTATATGGGTTTGGGATTAGGATGGAAGACAAAAAGAAAATATTCCCACCGGGATGATTGATCATATTTCAATGCACCCTTGTTCCGGAACCGACAACCGCTTAAACATTGTGTTTCCATCAATCTTTTCCAATCTGAAATAACTTTGAATTCATCCATCAAATAATCCAAAAAGCTAAATTGTGAATGTTAGAAAGAGAGATTTACCCAGTTGAATAAGCATTTATTTGTAGTTTTAACATATGATAAATGCACAACTCCTAATCCAAGAGCCAGTTTCCATCTATGCTTTTTATTTATTGGGACACAAGTGAAACCCCTGGCCAGAATTGAATATAATTAATATTTACAATCACTTCTTGTTTTGATGAAAAAAATGTCTTTTTTAAATATTTTCAAGAGTATTTGCCTTTCTAGGCAGCATTCCATTGAAGCACGGTGTTTTGTGAAATTTCTGAACCTACGTAGTCCTCCCAAACAAGTGAACACTCACCAGGGTGATCAAGCAAGCCCACTGGTTGTAAAAGTGAATTTACAAGTCACGCTTGAGTTTCTGACAGGTTACATTTTACAAATGATTTATGATTTGTTTTTCAAACTAAAATATACCTTTCGAGCAGTTAATTGAATAAATGAAGGCAGAATCTTATTATTTTGGCAATGTTTGAGTTGCATCCAATGTTTTTGGAGTGGTTTCTGCAATGAGGCCGAGAGAAATTTCTGGTTATCTTACTAAACACACCTCACTAACTACTTAACCTGCCTCTGTAGCAGCCATCGTGGCTGATTCTGGCTCAATCTTGCCCCAAACAATTCCCAAAATAACTCACCAGTCAGTAGATGTCTCAGAATTCAAAAGCATCCCTTGCACCAGCACCATCTTTAACAGTCTATTGTGCATCCAGACAAGCACTGTAAGTTCGGAGTTGCCCTGCTTGGTTTCTGACATTTGTCCCAGATATCGCATACAAGGGAAATCGGCGGCCTGCTTTGCAGGCAGAGATCTGAAGATCCTGCTAGATAGGGTGGTGTAGACATGGGACTTTCACTTCCTGAGGAACAACAGTGGCAGCGATGACACCACATTATGCCAGTCTGGTCTGAGGTTGCCACTTGGGTTAATGCAGCCTCAGCAATGTAGGGGAATATTCAGCTCTGTAGGAAGAAAGTCAATGACATGGATGTGTCTGGCCTGTGCTAATGGAGCATGCCCTGAAATGCTAATGCCTGGTATCCAACAGGAGGTCATTTGAAACCAGTGGCAAGCTGGATTCACCAGGTAGCTGCTCTGGTTTTCATGTTGAGATTTCACAATATCTTAAATTTTTAGGTGAGATGGTATAATAAAAGGCTGAATATTAATGAGGCAAGTTTTACCTTTAGTAAACTTTTTAGCTAGCATTCATCTTATTTAAGTTGGTAACGCATTATTTAACGTGAAACTTCCTGCAATGGTTGTTAAAAACAAAAGATATCAAGATCAGTGTTGCCAATATTATTGTCCAATTCTTCCATAAATCTCAGTATAGCCATCTTGCTTGCATGTCTATAAGATCCTGTCAATAATATGCTTTTACTGAGTATATTGAACATACCCACTGCTCTGGGAGTCAGGCAATAAATTCTTCATACCTGGATTCTTGTTTGAAGCTGTTGTTTTGTGTTGGATCCTCCAGTTTAAACACAGTTTAAGGTTAATAACCTGCTTACACCATCACCCATACTTTGCTTTTTTTAATTCATTCATAGGATGTGAGCATCGCTAACAAGGTCAACAATTCTTGGCTACTCCTGATGGCCCTTCAGAAGGTGGTGATGTACTGCCATCTTGAACAGTCTATCTAATGTTGGTAGGAAATTCCAGGCTTTTGACCTAGTGACAGTGAAGGATCAGCTATGCGGTTCTAGGTCAGAACAGTCTGGCTTGGAGGTGATGGTGTTCCCATGAAGTGGTGCCCTTGTCCTTTTGAAGTGATAGAGGTGGTTTGGAAGGTGCTATTATTTGAATACATTTCAATCACATCCTGCCTTTTCTGGATTATAACATTCTCTGACCATGTCCAATGGCAGTAGCTCTTGCCCATTCCCACAGCATTAATGGAACTAATCCTCAAACTAATGAGATGTTGGTTGCGGAAAGGGATGCTGTAAGGAAATATCATCTGGCATTGTAGAATACTTAGCATCAACTCTTAAATACATTTGCTTCCATTAATGAGTTTAGTTGATGGACTTTGCTTTATCATCTTTGACAGTGATAAAACAATGTGAGATGTGACTCCTGTTATGTTGGCTGTAATAATTTATAGATGGTAAACTAGAACCAATAATTTTGAACACTGAATAATTTTCAGTCAAACGTTTTTATGACATGAATTTAATAACATTTTAAAATGAAGCACAGCAAAGTCAGGATGTTTGAATCCAATACTTTATAATGTAGATTTTAATGAAATTCACACCTGTAATGTAATTAATTTGCATATAAATATGATTTTAAAAATCTCATATATGATTTCAAATTGCTTCCAATGCATCCATCTTTCTGCTTTGTTTACATGTATCACTCATGTTGCACTAATGATGTAAGCAAGGGAGTTTGATAGTGCTGTAATTGTGTACTTGCTTGATATTCTTTTGTGTTTACCCAGATTGAGATGCACTGCTTTCCTTCTCTTTTAAGAAAACAAAACACACGTCCGCTGTTTATTTTTTCTTTTCATACTACACTAATCAATTTATTCACTTGCAGTAGGTGAAGTGAGATTAGAAGTTCTAACATTTAGGTGCAGTACCTTTTGCAGCATTCCACATGTTTGTCGTCAACTAATTGCATCTGGATACTTCCCAACCTAACTAGGAATTAATCTAAGTGCAAAAAATTTAGAAGCCTTCCTAATCTTTTTGAGGAAAATTAATTCCAGTCCTGTTTCTTCATATAATGGACAAAAAGAATGATGTTGAAATGAATGCGGACATTTCAATTTATGCTTTTCCCAGCATGTCTTTTAAAAGCTAAGTAGCTTCGTAATAAAGTTCATAGCATTGTGAGCATGTAACAATAAAAACATTTTTAATAATGCATTTCCTGAGATCAGAACTCAACAATTCTTAAAACTGACACTGAGGACAATAACTATAAGAGCCGATGTATGTTCTTTCTTAAGCATTTCATATTATGGTATCCCATGTTTACTTCAATATCTACACCACAAATGACGGTATAACTCCCTTCTTGCTGCGGTTCGAAATAGTAAATTAATTCATATTGTGACAGTGGAATGGGTTTTGTATTAAACACTTCTATTCTGAGGATCTTATGGATTAGAAGATAAATTGTAGCATGTGATGCAGCTGGCAGTGAAACTATGCCTTATGATGATGTCAAAAATGCAAAAGAACATACAAACGACCTATATAATTAATCTGTTTAACAAACCATCTGTCAAATAGCAGCTTACGAGTCATACAATTTGTTTTCAGATATTAGAACAGCATGAGACCATCATTGATATAATTTCTGTTGGCTCCAAATTTCAAATGACTTTTGAGACTATATTTCACAAAATTTTGGACATCACAGCTTCCAAAATGTATAATAGCAGGCACCCACTATCATTTTTGTACTTTTCAATTTGGCTATTCCAGTTTTGCTGTTAAGATAAGTTTAGTTTATAATCTTTTGAAACATGGAATGTACAGTGCCCCAAATCCTTTCAATTAATTTTGAATCCATAACAAAATAAGACTGCAACAGTTTCAGGTTGAATAGAATCTTTATTGTATCCAAACTTGTTGATTTTTCTTCATCATGTTATCAGTGTGCACTGTTTGGTGGTGGCGGGTGGGGTAACAAAAGACCTTAAAACAATTTTACTATCTGGTTATAATATATATGTCTTTCCCTGGTTCTAAATGTTGAATGAAATAAAATTTTACTTGTATATAGATCTAATACAATCCATGCCAGTACATAGCAAATCACTATCATCTTTATATAGTTACGGCAAAACATGTCATTAGTTTACATTGTGTCACCCTTTTTAGAATTCTGTCAAATGTAAAGAGGAATTCAAATTTGCTAATATTAGGGCACTTAAATATGATTGTGCTTCTTTACCACAAATTGCTTAAAACACTGGGGTTATTATTTGAGAAGCACTGTCTTGTCTATACCGTAATGGTATATGTCCTGCCAATGCACTTGAACAGGAAGTTGGGAACATTGACATTATTTGTGTGCCTGAACTGTACTGAAACTCCACAATGGAACCAGAAGCAGTGTGCCCTTTGTTGTTACCTCTTTTTCACATCTCTGTTCTTTGCCTCCACCACTGCCCCCCCACCCCATACCCCTGCTCCATTGTCTTGCTTGCAGTATGCTAAAGAACCTGTGCACTTTGATTGCTGTATCAGTAGTGTTATAATTTTATATCCAGTCAATGTGGATCCAATTGAAATCTGGTTGCAAAGCATATTTTTTAATTCAGAAATATTATCTTTAATATCAGGGCGTGCATGTATGGAGAATGTGTTCCTGGGAGTTGCATTCAGTAATTCATGAATTGTGCAGAGATTCTTATGCTCCCACTTTTTAAGAAGTGAGCAGTAGAAGAATTATGCCTCAGGAATTAAAAGACTATTACGTGTAGAAAAGCTATTATAAATTATTAACTTGAATAGTCTTTAGAATAATCAATGATGTTTTAATTTCCAAAATTACTTCCATTAAGTTGTGCATGGAAAGTTAGAACTATCAGATAAGTTTAGATTATTGTGTAGATGAACAAGTGGTTAAATGTTCCTAGGTAGAAGGTTACCATCAGAAAGGGACCTATTCACAAGTGGTGTCATATGGCGTATATTGGGATCATTTATCATTTATGTTAATGATTTGACGAAGGATATTTAAGGAACCATTGATAAAGTCACAGCGCATAATTAATAAATATTCATTTGTGTAGTTTTGCTTAAGGAAGTGAAAATATGATACAATAGTTAAGTGATGTAAGATTTGGGATGTCTACATTTGGAATTTGGGCCTGTAGGTTTTGGTACATGGAGGAGAATATTCAGCTTCTAAAGAATGTGTGGAATTGTAATTGCTCTTAATTATCAGTATGGACTCCAAGGAATAAATGCAAGATAGCTTGGTAGCGTGAGGAAACCTGACAACATCAGACACTTGAAGATCCTATGATTTTAACAGCCAGATCTAACTTAAGTAATCTTGCAGACCCTCACTAAACAATCTGTCAAATTGGTAGTTTATCCATTGAGTTTGAGCACAAACAAGCTGCAGGAGTTTATGGCAGGTAACCAATAAGGTAGAGTGGAGGAGAGTCAGGAGCGAAGTGTTATGTCTTCGAATTTTCATGAGTTAGAAGCAATCGCAATTTAGATCAGTGCTTCCCAAACTTTTTTCTGTTGTTGATCCCATTTTGAGGCTTAGAAATTGCTATGACCCCAGAGTGTGAAAAGCTGTGAGAGTGGTAGATGCATAGAAAGCAGGGAGATGGTGCAATTGGCAAGCTGTGAGAGCTGAGGGTGTCTTCTTTTCTTTCTCTATTTTTAACTGTACATCTGGACATTCTTTCACACCCAACCGAAGGGTGATTCCCACCAGCTAATCACCATGACATTTTTTTTCAACTAGTAACCATCAACACTAAATAACAAGTTTTTCCAATTATTCAAGCTATGTGCAGAGCCCACTAAAAACACTGCATTTTTACCCAAGGTGAGAGGGAGAGTTCCAAATCAAAATGGACTTGGAAGGAGAGATGAGGCACTCCAGCCCTTGTGGAACCCACATTTCTCTAAAAGCATGAAGAGTGGACACCGCATGCTACATGTTTAAAGGTACCTAGGCAGGAATGTAGCTGTGAAAGAGGGGCAGGCAGTCAACAATCTGATGCTGTTTCAAGATATTATCTATCAACCTGTTCAGGGACAATATTAAATAGCTCTGAAGTGGCTGGGACTTGAAGCTGGCCTCCTGGTCCAGGGGTAGAGACATTAGAATACAATAGATTAGAACAGAATATCATTTATTGTCACGTGTACTTAAGTACAAGAGTACAGTGAAAAGTTTACAATGTCACCTGTTATGGTATCACCTTAGGTACAAGGTACCTAGGTACAAATCTTAGATACAGCAAGAGGAATAGAAAAAAAATAAGTTGCATTACCTTACAGTGATTTATTGAATAAGCCAGAAATAAGACATAGTTAAAAAGGATAGACATTATAATCAGGTAACCAAATGACAGATAAACATCACATTGCAGTAGTTCAATGCAGGGGCTTCCACAAGTGGCCTGATCGGCCTCGTAAGCTGTTTACTGCCTGCACCAGACCCCAGTACAACAACTATCACTGCTCCACTGCAGGCCTTCAGCCTGCTTCGCTCCAGCTCTCAGCCGCTCTGCACCGCTCCAGGCCTCCAGCCTTCTTCACTTTTACAACTACTTTGTAGTTTGTTTTCTTTTCTTATAACCTTTTGTTGCTAATCAATCTGTTCAAAGATGTTATTAAATACCTCTGGGACTTGAACCTGGGCCTCCTGGTCCAGGGAAAGGGACATTATATAATCACTACTTTATGAATAGTTTTCTCTTCTTTGTAAGTTTTAGTTTCTAATCAACTTGTTCAGAGATGTTATTATACTCCTTTGGAGCAGGTGTGATGAACCCGGGTGCCTCAGTTTGGGGCTGGGGACACTGCAACTGTACCACAAGAGTGTGTCCGTGAGGCTGTTTCAATGTTTAAAACATTTAACTTATTTTTCTAATCAACCTGTTCGGAGATGTTGTTATTACGCATCAGTTAGATTGACCAGTTAAGGCAGACACAATACTGTTTCTGTAAACAGGATTTAAAGGGGCTTGTTAGCTGTTAACTCTCAGTTGGAGCTCCACAGCAGCTACCTCTGCCTTACATTTCACAACCATGCTGGGGATTGCGACCCATGGTTTGGGAAATCCCACTTTGCATTTAAAATGATTGAGATTCATTCAGTGTGTATCTTCCACCAAGCTATGTAGCTGGCAGACTGATAAATTGATATGTTGTTACTTAGCACATGACTGCATTTGCAACAGTGAACGTGGTACTTCGGCATACATATTTGCATTACAATTTTTTCCTAGCTCTACAAATAATGTAACAATGGAACAGGAAGGAATGAGTGGGCTGAAGATTTCATAGTGAAACATGAGTTTGGTAAAAGGAGTCAGTCTCCAGCACAACTTGGCGAGTCAGCACCCGCTGCCTGAGATTTGCTGGTAAGATTTCTACAGCTTTGGGCCTCCCCCTCACATATTGTTAACTTCACTTTGCAGTACTGATGATGCCAACGGGACGCAATGTTTGATGTTAATCGGCCTCCCCCTGCTGTTTATAGCTATTTGATGACTTGATCTATGTTTGTTAAAGTTTAAGTGGGTGGAAAGTGTTGAGTTGCATTTGCTCAATACTGATATTTTAATCCCAAACATCTGCCATTTATCTGTGTGGGGACTGAGGGCAATTTAAACTAAAGGCCAAAGAGTTTGGTTTATTTAGATAAATACAAGCTTTATGGGAATATTACTGAGCATTTTGAAATAGAATATTGGATAGATTGTGAGAGATAAGGGATGATGCACGTAGATAGGATTTTGGGTAAATATTTAGGTTTATTGTAGAGAATTACTGTGCTTTGGAACAGACTACCTAAACATGCAGACACTATGGATTTCCTACAGTCTTCTAAAAAAGGATTGTGAAAGTTCTCGGAGGGAAACGTATTTCTAACTTTGGAGGATAAATTTTAACTTTGCTAGTATTATTAGGATTTATAGAGTAGTATGGTCTCCTGAAACCTTATTTTAGTGAATCAGAAAGCTTTGTTTTTTTCTTAGTTCATTTTTCTCTCACCTAGGAATTGAGAGACTCAACAGTGACCCAGTTTTTTTTTAAAGTACATCAGTTGGATGGACTCCGATCTGAGGGCCTTTGCCAGTCTCTTTTCACATATTTATATAGTTATGATCTGGTTGGAGAAATGCTTTTGCACGTTGAACACTTTGTAGCTGGCCATGTGACCTCTGCTGTAAATTGCTTTCACTTTCTTGAGTAGCTATTTCTTTCCATTCAGTTTTTTTTTTGTGGGATGTGCCAGCATCCTGTCGCTGGCTGACCACCATTTCTTGCCCATCCCTAGTTGCCCTTGAGAAGGTGGTGGTGAGCTGCCTTTTTGAACCGCTATAGTCCACCTGCTATGGGTTCACACACAATGCCATTAGGGAGGGAATTCCAGAATTTTGACCCAGAGACGGTGAAGGAACAGTGATATATTTCCAAGTCAGGATGTTGAGTGACTTGAAGGGGAACTTGAAGATGGTGGTGTTCCCATATGTCTGCTGCCCCTATCCTTCTAGATGGAAGTGGTTGTGGATTTAAAGTGCTGTCTAAGGATCATTGACTTTCTGCAGCACATCTTGTAGATGCTGCTGCTGTTCAGCGTCGGTGGTGGAGGGAGTGAATGTTTGTGGGTGTAGTGGCAATTAAGCAGGTTGCTTTGTCCTGGAGGGAGTCAGGCTTCTTGAGTGTTGTTGGGGCTGCACTCATCCAAGCAAGTGGGGAGTATTCGATCACACTCTTGACTTGTGCCTTTAAGATGGTGGACAAGTTTTGGGGAGTCAGGAGGTGAGTTACCCACTGCAGTATTCCTAGCTTCTGACCTGCTCTTGTAGCCACGGCATTTAAGGGGTGAGTCTAGTTGAGTCGCTGGTCAATAATAACCCCCAGGATGTTGATAGTAGGGGATTCAGTGATAGTTACACCATCAAGGGGTGGTGGTTAGATTGTCTCTTATTGGTGATGGTCATAGTCTGGCATTTGTGTGGCACGAATGTCATTTGCCACTTGACAGCCCAAGCCTGGATATTGTCCCGATCTAGTTGCATTCGAACACAGATTGCTGCAGTATCTGAGGAGTTGTGAATGGTGTTGAACATTGTGCAATCATTGGTGAACATCCCCACTTCTGACCTTATGATGGAGGGAAGATAATTGAAGCAGCTGAAGATGGTTGGTCCAAGGACACTACCCTGAGGAACTCCTGCAGCTGCAATGATTGACCTCCAACAACCACCATCATCTTCCTATGTGTCAGGTATGACTCCACCGAGAGTTTGCCCCCTGATATCCGTTGATTCCAGTTTTGCTAGGGCTCCTTGATGCCAGATTTGGTCGAATTCAGCCTTGATGTCAAAGGCTGTCATTCTCACCTCACATCTGGGATTAAGCTGTTTTGTCCATGCTTGAAGCAAGGCCATAATGAGATCAGCAGCTGAGTGGCCCTGATAGAACCCAAACTGGGCATCGCTGAGCAGGTGCTGCTTGGTGATATCTTCCATCACTCTACTGATGGGGCGGTAATTGGCCGGGTTGGATTTGTCCTGCTTTTTGTGTACAAGACGTACTTTGGCAATTTCCCACATTGTCAGGTAGATACTAGTGTTGTAACTGTACTAGAACAGCTCCGCTAGAGAAGCGGCAAATTCTGGAGCATAAGTCTTCAGTACTATTGCCAGAATGGTGTCAGGGCCCATAGCCTTTGCAGTATGCAGTGTCTCCAACTTTTATCTTGCTATCACATAGAGTGAATCAAATTAGCTGACGACTGGTATCTGTAATCCTGACGACCACTGGAGGGAAGCCAAGAGATATCATCCACTTGGCATTTCTGGCTGAAGATTGCTGCGAATGCTTCAGCCTTATCTTTTGCATTGATGTGCTGGGCTCTTCCATAACTGAGGATGGGTATAATTGTGTAGCCTCCTCCTCTAGTGAGTTGTTTAATTGTCCACCACCATTCACGACTGGATGTGGCAGGACTGCAGAGCTTAGATCTGATCTGTTGGTTGTGGGATTGCTTAGCTCTGTCTATCACTTGCTGCTTCTGCTGTTTGGTGGCCATCTCATCTTCAGGTATGCCCGATGCTGCTCCTGACATGCCCTTCTGCACTCTCTGTTGAACCAGGATTGATCCCCTTTCTTGATGGTAATGTTGAGTGGGGGATATGCTAGGCCATGAAGTTACAGGTTTTGCTGGAGTACAGTTCTGCTGCTGTTGATGGCCCACAGTGCCTCATGGATGCCCAGTCTTGAGTTGCTAGATCTGTGTGAAGTCTGTCCCATTTAGCATGGTGATAGTGCCAACACAACAGAAACTATTCTCAATGTAAAGGCAGGACTTTGTCTCCACAAGGACTGTGCGATGGTCAATTTTACTAATACTGTCATGCACTGATGCAACTGCAGCTGGCAAATTGGTTAGGATGAGGTCAAGTATGCTTTTCCCTCTTGTTGGTTCCCTCACCAGCAATTAAAACATATCATATAGGTTGAGGTATCAGAAGTGTGCAGCTGCAAAGTAAGGAAGAACTATTTGCAGAAGAGCCAGTAGACTGCTCAGGGCCAAAGTGCATGATGTAAATATTGCAAAGGCTATCACACAAAAAAAAGGATGATGTCAAGCATGGGGAAAGCAGTGTTCCATGTGTAAGCAGCTGAATCACTTGGCTTACATATGCATTGCTATTAAGAAGCAAAGTAAACCTATGAAGCTGGATGCTAGAGAGGTGTCAGATGATGATTCTGATGAATCGCTTCACAACATTTGCAAGTTGATACAATCAAGTGTAAATGTGGTAAATGGTTTATGATTGTTAGAACGATAGCTGTGGAAGGACAGCATCAAATGAATGTCAGGTATCAGACAAGCACTGGCTCTTCATGCAACATTGTGAGGTTCATAGACCTGTGTGAACTAACTAAAAATGGTGATCCAAAAATCAATGCCTTTAAGGTGAGGCAAGTAATAGTTATATAATGTGGAAACAGGCCCTTCAGCCCAACTCATGTATGCTGACCAGGTTTCTCAAACTGAACTAGCTCTATTTGCCTGTGATTAGCCCATATCCTTCTAAAGCTTTCCTATCCATGTTCCTGTCCAAATAACTATTAAATGTTGTAATTGTATCCGCTTCTACCACTTTCTCTGTCAGCTCATTCCATATACACACCACACTCTGCATGGAAAAAGCTGCCCCTCCGGTCCCTTTGAAATCTTGCCCCTCTCACCGTAAGCTACTGTCCTCAAATTTTGGACTACCCTAACCTGGAGAAAAGGCCTTGGCTAGTCATCTTATCTCTACCTCTCATGATTTTATAAACCTTTATAAGGTCTTCCCTCAGCCTCCGATACTCCAGGGGAAAGAATTCCCAGCCTATCCAGCCTCTCCTTATAACTCAAACCTTACAGTCTCAGTAACATCCTTGTAAATCTGTTTTGCACCCTTTGCAGTTTAGTAATATCCTTCTTTTGCAGGGCAAGTATATGATGCAATAATTCTCATCCCAAATGGATAAACAAAGCTAAGAGTCCAGGGTAACAGTAAGAATAAAGATCAATGGTTCCAGATCATAGAGGTTAAATATAATCCATCTCAGTTGAAACAAGCTTAAGTATCATTCTAGTAACCCTCTACATATGCCAAAAGAGATTTGCGGCATTTCGCAGGCCACTAAACTACAGATTGCTGAAAACATCCTAAAAGATTACACAGATATTCTTACAGGTTTTCCTGGTGGATATCATTTCAAGGTTGATGACAGTGTGAGATCAATTCAGTATTTGTAGAAGTATTCCAAATGGCCTCAATTCTAGCTTTAAAGACAAAGTAGAGGAGCTGAACAGGTAGGGAGTAATACAGAAAGTGACCACTCTTACTGATTGGATTAGCAGCAGAATAGATGTGGAAAGAAAAGAACAGAAAGCTGAAAGTATCTATAGATCCTAAGGATCTAAATAACGTTCAAAAGAGATCTCACTACCCCAAGCCAACCATTGAAGGAATGTTGCCACAATTGCCAAAGCAAAGGTCTTTACTACTCTGGATGCAAAGGACGGATACTGGGCAGTGCAGCTGAATGAAAGCAGCAGTTCTCTGACTACCTCTGGACACAATTTGGGGGATTTGGATGATGGTGCATGCCATTTGGTATTTCCGCTGCTCCAGTAAAGTATTGTGATCTTCACTGAATATAAGCTATCATGAATGATCTGCTAGTCCATGGATCTGAAGATACAATGGAAGAAGCAATTGAAAAGCACAGTCAGAATCTAGTGCAGCTGCTGGAGAGAGTTTGCCAAATGAGCTTGAAGCAGTTCAAGAAAAGGATCAATTGTGGATGACTGAAGTCAAATATGTGGATTATATACTGTAGGCAAAAGAACTTTGCCCAAATCCTGACAAGCTGAAAGCTGCATTAGTGTGATCAACAATTTATTGAATTCATGAGATGTCGGCATCATTGGCTGGGTGAGCATTTTATTGCCCACCGCTTAGCCTGGATATTATCAATCTTCTTTTGTTGTTGAATCAGCATTAATCCAGGTAAGAGGGTATTCCTTCACACACCTGATTTGTGCCTTCTAGATGATGTATAGGCTTTGGAAGTCAGGAGTCGAGTTACTCACTGCGAAGTGTTTAGGCCCTAACACACTTTTGTAGTCACAATTTTCATATGAATAATCCTTGAGTTTCTGGCTAATGGTAACCTCAGGACGTTGATAGTGGGAAATTGCTAATGGTATTCACGTTGAAGGTCAAGGGGTGATGACTAGATTACCTCTTGTTGGAGATAGTCGTAGCCTGGCACTTAAATGGTAAGTAACACTCGTGCCATACGTTTGCCCAAACCTGGAAATGTTCCATGTCTTGCTGCATTTGGGCATAAACTGCTTTGATATGGTGATAAATGTTGTGCAATCATGGACGATCATTCCCACTTCTGACCTTGTGAGGTCATTGTTGAAGAGTTGAAGATGGTTGTGCCTAGGACAGTATCCTGCAGAGATGTTCTACCAGCTGAGCTGACTGACCTTCAACAACCATACCCATCTTCTTTTGTACTAGTTTTCTAGTTTCAATAAGTGACACCTCATTTTTGTATGCCTGGCGTTGGTCCTGGCATGTCCTCTGGGAATCTTCGTTGAACCAGGGTTGATCCTCTGATGGGAATAGTAGAGTGGGGATATGTCAGGCTATAAGGTTGCAGATTGTGTTCAATTATAACTCAGCTGCTAATGATGGCCTTGGGGATGCCCAGTGTTAAGTTGATAGATCTGTTCAAAGTCTGCCTCAATTAGCTTGGGGATTATGTGACACAACACTATGGAGGGTATTCTCAATGTAAAGGTGTCTGCACAAGATCTGTGCAGTGGTCACTGTTCCTGATGATGTTATCATGAACAGATCAATAAGGATGAGATCAAGTATAATTTCTTTTTTGGTTCCCGCGCCAACTCCTGCAGACTCAGTCTAGTAGTAAGTCCTTTAGGACTCAACTAGCTCGGTCAGTAGTGGTGATACTGAGCTATTCTTGGTGGTGATCAGTGAAGTACCTTGCCCAGAGTACATTCTGTGCCCTTGCCACCCTGGGTGCTTCCTCCAAGTGGTGTTCAGTATGGAGGAGTTGGAGGGTGAGAGTTGGTGTCCATGGTAGACAAAGAAAATTACAGCACAGGAACAGGCCCTTCGGCCCTCGAAGCCTGCACTGACTTACTGCCCGTCACGACTAAAACTCCTTACCCTTCTGGGGATCGTATCCCTCTAAAGAAACAAAGAAAGTCAGCAGGATGGTTCCTTGTACAGGTTTCATCTAGTGCCTTGAGATTTCTGAGGTCAAGGTTGAGGATTCTTAGGACAACTCCTAACTGACTGTATACCACTGTGCCACCAACACAGCTGGGTCTTCCTGCTGGTGGGACAGGACGTATCCAGGGATAGTAATGCCTGGTGAGCACTGTCATCTGACAAGACCCACCACCTGATGACAATTGCCCCATTGACTCCAAGTATTTGTTGATATTACCAATTATGAGGTTCTGGTAATTTAACCTATATCAATTATTTATTTGCATCCTTTCAAGCAATTAACATGGGACAAGTACTGACAATGTCAGAACAACTATCACCCCTTGCCCACACCCAGCTGGAGATCAGTTTGCATTATGTAAGAACAGACCTTTCTGTTTTTTTCCTAAACAAATTTTCCTAAACAGGCCTCAGTAGCTTAAAATCTTTATAACTTTTATCTTTAACCTGCCTTTTGCCCATTATTAGGTAGAGAGTGTTTATATTCAGACAGATGTAGAGAGGTTCAAAGCTGTATCAGCTAAATTTATTGAAAATGTTTTAGTCAGCAAAAATGAAAATAGGAAAATCATAGTCTCAGTTTCTTATAAGTGTTTGTATAAGATACTAACTTGGACGATGAAACAAGAGTCAGTATCCATAAGGAAATGAGAAGACATGTTGAAGCATATTACAATAAGCTACCAAGGAGTTGAGTCTAACCTTAAGAAAGGCAAGAGAAGTGCTGTACTCGTCAAATATGAGTAGTGAGTTAAGGACTTCAGCCAATGAAGTGCATGCAATGAATATCAAATTAAACCAACTAAACAGGTGTTCATGATGCATGACATCCCAGAAAGACCTCAGATAAAGCTTGGAATAGATCACCATCACAGGAACTGATTTTCTTCTCACCGTTGACTACTGTATGACTAGTTAGACCGGATGACATCAAAGACAGGCAGTGAGGTGGTAGAATGACTGAAAGTAAAACACGTTCCTGACACTGTAGGGAGCATCAATGACCATAAATTCTCAAGAGTTCAAGTACTACTTCGATTATTAGGAAATACAGGAAACAGCTTCATCTCCACATTGTCTAAGATCAAATGGAAAGGCTGAAATAGAAGTATAAATCACCAAGGGGATTACTTTTTAAAAAGTAAATGCAGAACAGACGAGTATAAGGCAATCCCAGAGGGAAGGAATACTGAAGGTACGGAAGGTAGTCCAGTCCAGCGACTCTTTTCATGCAACCCAAACTAAATGTCCAATAGCAAAGAATTGACTGAAGACTGAAACCAGAAGTAGTAATAGGTCTGAGTGGCAAAATCCAAGGTGAAATAATAGAATACCAAATACAGTTTTAATCAAACTGCCAAATCATTGCTAGAGCTGAGCATAAAAAGCCAATCCTAGTGTAATGTTCAACACTGTCAACAAGATTAGGTCCACAAGGCATTAGGATCTGTATAGAGCAGTTGTCACCTCAAATCATACAAGCTAAATGCCAGTTTGTCACAACCATACACATATGTACAATTGAAGAAGCTGCCCCTTCCTTTCAGACATCCGATAAGGATGTTGCAAACCGGATATGTTACAGAATGATCAGCCCCAGAGGTCCACCATTTCTGAACAACAAAAATAAATCAGCCATATCAGTTAACATGGCAATACCACTTGCCACAGGACCACCACTCCCTATAGAAAAAGCAACATCCCAGGAATGAACTGATACCAGACAAATGGCAATAAAAAAATTGTGTGTACTATTAAAATATGCATACTATTTAAAGGTTATAAATGTGCAGAGACTGAAAATGGGACAGACTGGACTTAACACACACTTTTGTTAATGAATGGTAATTTCCCTTGACCAGGTCACTTTGGTAACTTGTAACAGCAAATGACAAATTATGTTGCATGACTTTTTTTTTTGTTTTTTTTAATGAAGAGGGATGCTAGACAAATGTTTGTATGCTGTATACTCGTGATTTTCTGTAGTGATGTGACTTCTGTTCTAATTCACCCTAGTTTACTACCTTCCAATTAAACGATAGGTGGTACAAAATGTAAAAGAAATTTCCATAATTTTGTTTTTAGAATATGATATTGTGACCAGACTACTATGAATTGGAAGATTTGTGCTTTTGTGCATTCTACTTACAATTTTACCATAGTGGTGGCACGGTGGCTCAGTGGTTAGCACTGCTGCCTCACCGCCAAGGACCCAGGTTCATTTTCTATCCTTGGGTGACTGTTTATGGGGAGTTTGCAGGTTCTTCCCGTGTCTGTTTGGATTGGTTTTTCTCCAGTTGCATCGGTTTCCTCCCACAGTGCAAAGATGTGTAGGTTAGGTGGATTGGCCATGTTAAATTGCCCATGGTGTCCAGAAATGTATAGGTTGAGTGGATTAGCCATGGGAAATGCAGGGTTAGAGGGACATGATAGGGGAGTGGGTCTAAGTGGGATGCGTCTCAGAGGGTCAGTGCAGACTTGATTGGCTGATTGGCCTGCTTCCGCACTGCCAGGATTCTATGATAGAGACCAATCTTTTTTTAAAACGATGTATTTTCTAGTGACAGATGGAAAGAATTGCATGGCAAAATTTCAAATATTAAGACATTTGCTCTAAGGAAATGTACTAAAACTAATATAAATTATAAAAATTACTTCACTATTAACAAATTAACAAAACTATTTTAAAAATGCACAGCTTCGTCCCAGCAGATGTGTTGCAATGAAAGGTCAGTTCAAAACTTCTGCCAGCTTGACAGCAGGCTCCCGTTTCCCTGTCATACAAGGATAAACCTTCCAGTGTTGTTTCAAAGTACCACCCCGTCTCCTGTGTACTTCCAACTGACATCTAGCAGCGAAGTCCTCATCAGTGACTCCTCATAAAATCTTGAATCTCCACAATTCTCATATCTTAAATAGAAAACCAGTTCTACCAGTATCATACTCGGTAGCTAACACAGAAACAATCTTAGATAACAAGCATGGGGCTGGATGAACACAGCAGGTCAAGCAGCATCATAGGAGCAGGAAAACTTGACGTTTCGGGCCTAGACACTTCAGCAGAATGCTGCTTGACCTGCTGTGTTCATCCAGCCCCATGCTTGTTATCTCGGATTCTCCAGCATCTGCAGTACCTTTTATCTCTATCACAGAAACAATCTTGATTGAGTGGTTTATTGTTGTACTGAGATACAGTAAAAAGTATTGTTTTGCATGCTGTATAGGCAGATCATACCATACAAGTGCATCAGGGTAGCAGAATACAGTATTACAGCTGCAGAGAAGGTGCAAAGAGGGAGACCAAAAATAGCATTTGAGAGGTCCATTTAAAGAAAATCTGATAACAGCAGGGAAGAAGCTGTGCTTGAATCTTATCCTTTGCTTTTCATGATAACCGCTGTTCAAGTCTCTCTCTCTCACTGTCTGGGTCAGTAGTCTGTGTCTTGTTCAGAGGTAAAAAAACAGCTTGTATCCTTTTGTGTTAAGGTGTAAAAACTTATCACTCAATTTTCTAACAATTCTAGTTACAGTTAATATGGGTTTGTCTTTCAGCAGAGTTTAGGATGATCACTCAGAATGCAAGAATGTCTATAACGGCATTTCTACTATTTGACCAGGGCTCACTCAGGCTGTATAAGTTCCCATAAATAATTAGGTCATGTCTTTGAGTAGCAGATTGAATCAATTCTAGAATTTTACAGAATTTACAGAAGTAGCTGGGGAAACAATAAACTTTTGGTATATTTTGTAATTCAATGCCTCGTTATATCGAACATCTTTATTGCTTCAGTAAACCAGAGGAGAAATGACATAAACCAGATGAATCCACGGCTGCAAAGATGGTTTTGGGGGAGGGTTTCAGATTTGGATTCCTGGGGCATAAGGACTGGTTCTGGGGGAGGTAGGACCTGTACAAATTGGATGGGTTACACCTGGGAAAGACTGAGAATTATGTCCTGGGGGAGTGTTCGCTAGAGTGGTTGGGGAGGGTTTAAACTAATATGCCAGGGGGATGGGAACCAATGTAAAGAGTCAGAGAAGAAGGCAACAAGGACAAAAATGAAAGCCAAAAAAGGAATGAGAAAAGTGATAGACTGAGAAACCAAGGACAAGATTCAAACAGGGCTATTGAGAAAAATAAGGAGGAGACAAACACTGTTAAAAGGACAAGCTTTGAAGGCTTTGTGCCTAATCTGCAGAGCATCTGTAATAAAGTAGATGAACTAATCGCGTGGATAGATGTATATGGGTATGATATAATTGGGATTACGGAGACATGGCTGCAGGGTGACCACGAATGAGAACTGAATGTCCTAGGGTATTCAGTATTTAGGAAGGACCGGCAAAAAGAAAAAGGTGGTGGAGCGGCATTGCTGGTTAAAGAGGAAATTAACACAATCGTGAGAAAATATATTAGCTCTGCCAAAAAGGAGTCT
Source organism: Ginglymostoma cirratum (assembly GCA_024137785.1). Lineage (NCBI taxonomy): Eukaryota > Metazoa > Chordata > Chondrichthyes > Orectolobiformes > Ginglymostomatidae > Ginglymostoma > Ginglymostoma cirratum. The sequence continues at coordinate 7,768,150 of JAHRHZ010000017.1, read as the reverse complement.
GTATGGGTAGAGTTGAGAAATAGCAAGGGGCAAAAGACACTAGTAGGTGTCATATGTATACCCCCAAACTGCAGTGGTGATGCCGAGAATGACATTAAACACAAAATTAGAGATGCGTGTGGAAAGGGAATACCGGTGATGGTGGGTGATTTTAATCTGCACGTAGATTAGGCAAATCAAATTAGCCACAATGCCGTAGAGGAGGAATTCCTGGAGTGTATACAGGATGGTTTCCTTGACCAACTAGAGAGCAGACCATGTTAGACTGGGTGCTGTGTAATGAGAAGGGAATGGGTGCCAATCTAGCTATCCAAGATCCCTTGGGGAAGAGCAACCATAATCTGATGGAGGTAGAGGAGTGAGGTTATTGATTCGGAGACTAGGGTGCTGAATCTTAATGAAGGAAACTGAGGCATGAATTGGCCTTGATAGATTGGGGAGAGTTACTTAAAGGGATGACAGTGGATAGGCAATGGCAAACATTCAAGGAAAGCATGAGGGAATCCTTATAAAGGAAATAAGAGAGCGTATCTGACCCAAGGAAGAAGCGTATAGATTGGCCAAAAAAAAAGTGAGAATTAGGAGCAGTTTAGAATTCAGCAAAAAAGGACCAAGGCATTAATTAAGAACGGGAAAATAGAGTACAAAAGTAAGTTTACAGGGAACATAAAGAATGACATTGAGAGTTTCTATAGGTATCTGAAGAGAAAGAGATTGGTAAAGACAAAATGTAGGTCCCCTACAGTTAGAAACAGGGGGATATATAATAGGGGACAAAAAAATGGTTGAGAAACTGAATACATACTTTGGTTCTGCCTTCACAAAAGAGGACACAAATCAGATTCCAAAATTGTTGGAGGATGCAAGATTAAGTGAAAGGGAAGAACTCAGGGAGATCAATATTAGTAGAGAAATGGTGCTGGGAAAATTGTTGGGATTGAAGGCCGATAAATACCCAGGACCTGATAATCTACATCCTAGAAGTACTAAAGGAAGTGGCTATAGAATTGGTGGATGCATTGGTGGTCATCTTCCAGGATTCTACAGACTCTGGAACAGTCCCTGCAGATTGGAGGGTGGCTAATGTCACTCCAATATTCAAAAAGGGAGGTAGAGAGAAAACAGGGAACTATAGACTCGTGAGCCTAACATCAGTAGCGGGAAAAATTCCCAAATCCATTGTCAAAAATGTTATAGCAGAGCATTTAGAAAGCAGTGGTAGGATCAGACAGAGTTAGCATGGGTTTATGAAGGGAAAATCATGCTTGACAAATCTGTTGCAATTCTATGAAGATGTAACTAGTAGAGTTGACAAAGGGGAGCCATCTGAAGTGGTGTATTTGTACATTCAGAAAGCGTTTGACAAAGTCCCACATAAGAGATTAATGTGCAAGATAAAGCATATGGGATTGGGGGAAATGTATTGAGATGGATAGGGAACTGGATGGCGGGGAGGAATTAAAGAGTAGGAATTAATGGGTCCTTTTCAAATTGGCAGGCGGTAACTAGTATGTCGCAGGGATTGGTGCTGGGACCCAAACTATTCACAATCGAGATTAATGATTTGGATTAGGGAACAAAATGTAACATCTCCAAGTTTGCAGATGATATCAAGTTGGGTGGGAAGGTCAACTGTGGCGAGGATGCAGAAATTCTTCAGCATAACCTCGACTGCGTGAGTGGGCAAATCAATGGCAGATGCAGTATAATTTGGATAAATGTGAGGTTATTCACTTTAGAAGCAAAAACAAGAAGGCAGATTACTACCTGAATGGCTGCAAATTGTGAGAAGGGAGTGTGCAGCGGGACCTGGGTGTCCTTGTGCACGAAATCGCTGAAGGTGAGCATGCAGGTGCAGCAGGCAGCAAAGAGGCAAATGGTGTGTTGGCCTTCATCGCGAGAGGTTTCGAGTACAGGAGCATTGATGTGTTGTTGCAGTTGTACAGGGCTTTGGTGAGAGCACACCTCTAACATTGTGTGCAATTCTGGTATCCTTTTTCTGAGAAAGGATGCTCTTGCTCTCAAGAGAGTGCAGGGTGATTCCGGGGATGGCGGGTCTGATGCATGAGGAGAGTTTGACTAGGTTGGGACTGTTTTCACTAGAGCTCAAACCAATAACGGAGGATCTCATAGAGACTTATAAAATTCTAACAGGACTGGACGGTGTAGGTGCAGTGAGGATGTTCCCGATGGCAGGTGTGTCTAGAATCGGGGGTCACAATATGAGGATTCGGGGTAGACCATTTCGGATGGAGATGAGACATTTCTGCACCCAAAGAATAGTGAGCCTGTGGAATTCATTACCACAGGAGGTAGTTGATGCCAAAACATTGAATGTATTCAAGAGGCAACCAGATATAGCACTTGGGACGAATGGGATCAAGGGTAATGGGGAGAAAGCAGGATTAGGCTATTGAGTTGGACGATCAGCCATGATTGTGAAGAATGGCAGAGCAAGCTTGAAGGGCTGAATGGCCTTATCCTGCTCAAATCTTCTATGTTTTGATGTTTCTATGTTAACTTGAAATAAGTCTAACAGTAATGATACTTTTCCTTTCCCAAACTAAAATAAGATTTTGAGAGCATTGTTAATGAAAGCAAGTAGATTTGTCACAGGAAGCTCAAATTGTTTCCAGTAGGCTCTAGGTAATTTTGCAAATGAGTATCTTAATGAGTGGGGCTCCAAGTGTGTACAAAAGTGTAAAGATTGACAATTCTATGCACTTATAGGCTGCATACTTTCAATTGGTAATCTCCAGAAATATCATCATGTGTGTATTTGGATTGAGGGTGTGGGGGTTGAAGAGAGATGGTGGTTCTTAATCCTTATTCTGAGGTAATCTGTAGCAAAATTCAATCACATTAGTTAAATGGAGCTTTTGATGTGGAGAGGAAATGTGCACAGGGAAAATCAACATTAGATGACCTTTGAGTACCAGAGCTTCATTTGGAGATTTTCAAGCTGTTAAAAAGGGGCTAAACAAAAACAAAATTGTTTCTGCAGAATGTTCTATTCATATATTTCACAAAGGATTCCATTTTAGTGACCTCAACTATTAAGTTTTGAACAAAGGTCACTGGACCTGAAACGTTAACTCTGCTTTCTCTCCACAGATGCTTTGCAGCAATTTCTGATTTCCAGCAGCTGCAGTTCTTTGGTTTCTTGTCTACTATTTAATGGAATGTCTATGTCAAAGCAACAGATTCTGTACATTTCGTGGAACTTTCATGACTGCATGACAGGATAAAAATTACTAATAATTTAAACTGTTCATTTCACAATCTCAAAAAAACTGACCAACTCCATAGATAGATGCAAGACGGTAACACATTTTGGGTTTTTTTTCTTGCGGCAGAAGCCAGTATTAGATTCAATACGAGAATGCATGTCAGTACTGCCTTTTCAAAACAATTAAATGAGCCATTAATGCAGTGTCACCAGCATTCCAGTTTTTAAAAAGAGAGAAATTTTATGTTTTTTTAACATATTGGGTTACCCAAAAGTATGTTTATGTGCACTGTCACCCTGTCAATTGCATTTCTACTATTCCACTGCTGTCTTGTTATCTATTATATATTCTACCAAAAGCTCTACTGCCCAATATACCGTTGACCACAATGTTGCCAAGTTGATCTTTTATATGCTGCACAATAATGTCCTCCAGAACCAACATTTACAAATAGTGAATTATTAACATTAGGTAATAATGTTAATGCAGTTAATTTAAAGGTTTATTTTATAGCAACGAAATTTATATTTTGGATGCTTCTTAACAAAAAGATTAATGCAATTTTGTTATTTTCACTTTTTTAAATTTCATTTTTAGACCTGCATACAATCAATCATGAGACTCAAAAGGAAACCAAGCCTTTTAACATGCCACACATTAGTGTCATTATTTCTTCTGACACTTGAGCTTCTCAGTGGTACACCAAGCGAAGAAGAGTTGGTGGTCACAACTACTCGAGGAAAAGTGAAAGGAATTCCAATAAATGTACTTTCGGGTACAGTCACTGCTTTTCTGGGTATACCATATGCAGAACCACCTATTGCTGAACTTCGATTTAAGAAACCGGAACCTCGACGTCCCTGGTCTGGGTTGTGGATTGCAAATAAACATCCAAACACATGTTACCAGTATATAAACAATTCTTCCTCTGGTTACTCTTGGGAGGAAATGTGGAATCCTAACACAAAACTTAGTGAGGATTGTCTGTATGTTAATGTGTGGGTTCCATCACCAAGACCAAACAATGCAGCTGTTATGGTATGGATTTTTGGTGGAGGCTTTGCTTCAGGCACCTCTTCCCTGGCAGTTTATGATGGGAGATATCTATCTTATGTGGAAAATGTAATTGTAGTTTCTATGAACTATAGGTTAGGTGCTTTAGGTTTCTTAGCTTTACCTCGTAGCCACAATGTTCCTGGGAATATGGGATTATTTGACCAACGTTTAGCACTTGAGTGGGTTCAAGAAAATATAGTCGCATTTGGAGGAAATCCCAAAAGTGTGACCTTGTTTGGAGAGAGTGCTGGAGCAGCTTCAGTACATCTGCATATCCTTTCACCTAAAAGCCATTCTCTGTTTACGAGAGCAATAATGCAGAGTGGTTCCTCAAATGCTCCTTGGGCTGTCTTAAAAGACGCTGAGGCAAAACATAGGGCTACAGTTTTGGCCAGCCGCCTTGAATGTCCTTACAATAATGATACAGAGTTAGTGAGTTGTCTTCGTGGTAAACATCCCCAAGAGATAATAGAGAAGAGTATCGCAATCTTAACAGATAACCTTTTGGCTGGATATGTTTTTTTACCTGTAGTTGATGGAGATTTTCTCACTGGACTGCCAGAAGAATTAATTCAAATGGGAAACTTTAAACAAATCCAAATCTTAACAGGTGTGAACAAACATGAGGGGAGCTTCTTTTTGGTGTATGAGGTTCCTGGTTTCAAGAAAGATACAGAAAGTCTCATTACTCGTGAAGAATTCCTTCATGGTGCAAGGATGTCTTTTCCTGAAGCTGGTGATATTGGACTCGAGGCTGTTATTTTCCAATATACAGATTGGACAGATGAGAACAATGCAACAAAGAATCGTGATGCTTTAGTTGATCTGGCTGGAGACCGCAATTTTGTATGTCCACTGATGGATTTTGCTAATAAGTTTGCTGAATGTGGAAATACTGTCTACGTTTATTTGTTTGACCATCATGCTTCAAATGCAGATTGGCCTGGGTGGATGGGAGTTATGCATGGCTACGAGATTGAATTTGTATTTGGAATTCCTCTTGTCGAAAGGCTCAATTACACAACAGCAGAGCAGACACTCAGCAGAAAAATGATGCACTACTGGGCAAATTTTGCAAAAACTGGGTAAGCAATCAGCTTGCATTAGCTGTGTACATATTGATCATGCATAAATACAATGTTGCTTCAATAGTTGCATTTTCCCTCATAGCTCATGCATTGATCTTTTGCTTTTGCGATTGTTTTAGTATTAATTTGTAACAGAGCACAATCATAGAGCTAAGTGGAATTGCATGGACTTCGATTCTTCGAATAACCAGAGAATGACGCACAAAGGTTTGTTTCTTATCTAAATGCTGTCCCTTGACGACAACATCAAAAAAGTTCCAGTTTCTGTATATATGCTGATGATACTTACTCTATCTCACCACTGCTTTGCTAAACCCTTCCGATGTTTCCAAATTGTGAAACCATTTGTCTAGCTTGAGTCAATGGCTAAGCAGAAATCTCCAATTATTTATTTGGAACACTGAAGCAATTATCTTCAATCCTTACGAAAATTCTCCTCCCTGACCGTCAATTCTGCCCCTTTTTCTGGCAACTCTCTGGGGCCATGACAGAATGTTAACAACTTCAGTATCATATTTGACCCAGAGAAGAGATGTCTATGATAGGTACATACACAGTAACCACCTGCACGAAATTGTTTTTCTCTGCCCCTACCTAATTTTTTGTGTCTAAAGCCCTCATCCATGCCCTTTATCTGAAGATTTAATTATTGAGGTTGGATGGCTCGCCGAGCTGGTTTGTTGTTCCGCAGGCGTTTCGTTACCATGCTTGGTAACATCCTCAATGCAGCCTCTGATGAAGCGTCGGTGTGTTTTCCCGCCTGACTTTTAAACTCTGGGGTCCGTTGCGGTGGATTGCCTCACTTCCGGGTTTCCTCCGTAGTGGAATGTTTATGGGGTCGAGTTCAGTGTGTTTATTAATAGCCTGCTTCGTGGAATGCCATGCTTCCAGGAATTCTCGTGCTTGTCTCTTCCTAGCCTGTCCCAGGATCTTGCTGTTGTCCCAGTCGAAGTCGTGGTTCTCCTTGTCCATGTGGATTGAGATGGGTGAGTATTGGTCGTGTCTTTTTGTAGCCAGTTGGTGTTCATGTATTCTTGTTGTTAGTTTCCTTCCTGTTTGCCCCATGTACTGTTTCTTGTAGATCCCCTGCAGAGACTGCGAGAAACAGTACATGGGGCAAACAGGAAGGAAACTAACAACAAGAATA